>JAAEAF010005524.1:0-71864 GCA_011037195.1 Triatoma infestans
TATTACTTAAATAGGAACGCTGACTCCGATTAAGCAGAAAATTTCTGTTTCTTCATAAAAATAAAAATCCGAAGAGTTAGTAAATAGTACTCCGAAATGTATAGCTAGGATTTTAACTGGGGATTTTCGTGCAAATGGGCACTTTTAGAACAGCTACCTGGATAATATTAATCGTAAGAAGGATTTTTCTAAAAACTTCATTTATAGAAGAAAAAAAAAAAAACATTTTGCTAAACATTTCATTTTAGACAAGTTTTTTTTAGATTTTTCCGTGGTATCTTCATTATGGCACCGACCGGTCCTTCATTAGGTTATCTGATGAAAGTGGAGTTTTTCGACTAGCACAGTGCAGTTTATAATACATTCTGTTGATAGTCAACCTTCTAAAACTGTTGATGATTGTTGATATAACCTGAATTTTTACGTTTTATCAATATATAAGGATTTTTAATTAAATCTTAATTATGGTAACTCTTCAGGAGCTTTTCTTCTTACTAAATATTTTTCTTTTATAATTACTGTTTAGACAAATTTCTGTGCTAGATTTAGATGTAGATTCTTTGAAATGTATACCAAGCCAAATCCCATGATCTAGAAGATCTATAAGTGGGAACCTTATGTATCTATATTGGGTGAACTGTAAAATATAGTAATGTAGGTGGAGGTGAATATATATGTGGTGATGAGCTAAATTTTACCTGAGGGTACGCAAAACCCAAATAAATACAAATCAACAATTTCCACAATCTTTTGGCTACCTTCTCCATTAAAGTGGAGTAGTCAAGTTCTCCCTAAAAAGGAATTTCTAGACTAAGACCTTACTCATCTCCGATGCTACACGGACGGTTCCTGGATGGATGTTAGGTCTGGGGCTGCCGTCTATTTTGAGACGGGAGATCATTTGGTAGCGCCTCTTGGTGAGTGGGCCACCGTTTTCCAGGCTGAGGTTTATGCAATTCTTTGCTGTATTTTGGATGAGAGGGTGCGTAACACTAATTTAAAAGGTGTTTGTATCTACTCGGACAGCCAGGCTGCGTTGAAGGCGCTTAATTCATGTATCTTCACTTCCAGATTGGTGTTGGAATGTTCTAGAAGACTGGAAGATCTTTCTTCATTAAAGGATGTGCTTCTGGTCTGGGTTCCAGGTCATATGGGAATTTTTGGGAATGAGGAGGTGGATAGGTTTGCCAAATTAGGTGCCTCTCTCCCTTTCATTGGTCCAGAGCCTGCTGTTGGTGTGTCTTCTGACACATGTTTGTCGGGCTTTCAGACGTGGATGACCTCACAGCACTCACCCTTATGGATGAGTGCAGTGGGTTGTCGGCAGTCTAAAATGCTCATTGGGGGCCCGGACGGAGCTTTGAGTAGCGGGGTCCGATGTCTTTCACGGACCTCCCTCAGGCATCTGGTTGGATTCCTCACTGGGCATTGTGGTTTAAGGAGACATCTCTATATAATGGGACTCGTGCCTGACCCCTTTTGTAGAGTTTGTGAGACTGAGGAGGAAACACTCATGCATCTGATGACGAATTGTTTGGGTTGTGAGGAGATTAGATTTAGGACCTTTGGCCGGAGTAGGATATTGGTAGAGGATCTTAAGCTGTGTCCTTTTAAGGTTTTGGTCCGATTTGTTCGGTCTGTGGTGAAACTTAGATGGTTAAAACCTGGGCCTGGATTTTCATTCTAGTCCCAGTGGTTGTTATTCCTTAGGGGTAGCTATATAGGGCCCTAGGAGGCTTTGGATAGCGTAGGGTTTGCCCTCCCCTTCTGCGAATAATAATAATAAGACCTTACTCTCAAACCATTCAGTAATTAATAATTATGTAGACTGGATAACATTGTTGTTTGTTACTTACAGTTTAATAAATTGAACAGTTTACAAAAAAATGGATGCGTTTCCATTTTTCCTTGTATTAATCTGAGCGATAATGAGGAAGACGATGATGTAAGTGAATTTTTACAAGTACTTTCTTTCTCAGATTGATTGTAATAGATTTTATGATTTTAGAATATTATAAATTCATATTTTTTCTATAAAATTTTAGGATTGTCAAATTGTGGAAGAAATTGATAGAAACAAATGCTTTAGTCAAAACAACTTACTATTGTCATCTCCTTCCAAGGTAATTAAAATTTACATATCCTAGTTTGAGATAAATTTGGAATTGATAAAAGCTCTATTAATTGTGTTTATTTTCATAATAGGCTTATATTCTCAATAGTAAACCACAAATAAAAGAATCTAGGGAAAATAATAATTATGAGGATCAAATTTGTCAACCTAGTTTACTTGAAACACCTTCATTATCCAGTCAGGTTTGTGTCAGGTTTTTAAAATAAGAAAAGTTTTTTCATTTTTCTTTATTTTTATTAGATTTCGTATTTGTATTTTATGTATTTTTATGTATATTTTTAGGACACCTTCCTCTCAAATTTTGGATTAATAAGAAAAGATAGACTGGAAGAGCTGACAGTTATTTTGCAATCTCATCAACCTAAGAGAAGATCACGCCGTCTTAGGCTACCTTTATATCATATGCCAATAGAACTCTTTCCATTATTGGTGGCCAGAGGTATAATTAATCCTGCTCAATTAGATTATAATCCTGCTGCTACTCAAGAAAAAAAACTGAGAAGAAAGAAACCAATAAGTTAGTACATGAATTTATTTATATATTTTTTACTATAATGCTGACAATTATTAATAGCTATCCATTATTATGAAGCATTTTAAAAAAAGATATCACTTTAAAAGTTAATTTGAAACAGAAAATATTTTTCTTAACATTTGAAATAAAAGGATAAATAGCATTATTTCTTCGCTTGCAATAAAAGAAACAACAAATGATGCAAGTATGAAAATACAAGGGACAAAACTGAAAAATACAACTATTTAGGATTTCATTTTTAGATTAAGATCTGCACTGCTAGTTTTCAATAGATAGATCCTCACAATTGAATCAGGGACACAATCACAATTCTCAAATTGAAAATGTTTAAAATTTAAGAAAAGATTTAGAGAATTTCGATTCTTTTTAGAGAATTTAAAAGAGATTTTGCTTACTCCCGTTCTTGAAAAATATATCGGTTTTTCTATTTAGTGAATAAAAGACTTCTTGTTTAAGTCCGGTCTGGAAAGTAGAAATGAACATTTTTTTTTTCTCTTTCATCGTATTAATGTTAGTTACTCTGGCCATTGCCGTATAATCATTTCCATATACTCTTTACATTCTCGAATAAGTATAGTCTGCGTTTACGTGTGCTGAGGTTTATGTTATTTTTTGTTGTATTTTGAATGAGAGGGTGTATAACACTTAACTTAAAAGCTGATTGTATCTGCTCGGATAGTCAAGTTGCTTAGAAGGCGCTAAATTCATGTGTCTTCACTTTCAGGTTGGTATTAGAATGTTTTAAAAGACTGGAAGAGCTTTCTTCTTTGAAGGATGTACTTCTAGTCAGGGTACCAGGTCATATGGGAATTGTTTACCAAAATAGGCGCCCCTCTCCGTTTCACTGATCCCGAGCCTGTTGGTGCTTTCGAGCTTTAGGCATATGTCTGTCAAGCTTCCAATCATGGATAGTTTCACAGCATTCATCCTTATGGATGAGCTAGTGAGTTGTCGGCAGTCTAAAATGCTCATTGGAGGTCCGGACAGGGTTATTAATGAGATGTTGCTATACCTTTCTTGGAACTCTCTCAGGCATCTGGTTGGATCCCTTACTGGGCATTATTTAAGGAGACATCTCTACGTACTGGACCTCTCATGCTAGACCCTCTTTTGTAGAATCTGTTAGAAGAGGAAGGAACTCCTACCCATCTTATGATAGATTGTTTGGATTGTGAGGCAATAGGTTCAGGACCTTTGGTCGGAATAGGATATCTTTGGTAGAGTCTAGGCTATTTCCCTTTAAGGTTATGGTCTCATTTGTTCAGACTCTTAGATGGGTTAGAGAACGCGGTTTGTTATTTTTCTTTGGGGTAGCGTTATATGGGCACAGTGGGGCTTTGGATAGCGTAGGGTTAGGTCTCTCCCACAGACGGATAATAATAATAGATAGAGAAAAGATGTGCGTAAAACTATTATCAAAGACTTTTCTTCGTAGGCAATAATTAGTATTTTTATATTAGATGCAAAACGGTTGAATGTTGGAACATTTGTGAATAAAAGGGTTTTGTCCTTCAGTTAATTATCGAACTAATGAAAGTGAAGGTGATGTAATATGTTATATGAGATGGATTTTGTTTCCTGATTGCAATCCCAAGTATAATTTGATTAATATGTGAGTGGCTATCATTAAAAAAGTAATCTGAATTTAATTTTTTTTTTTTATTTTTATTTTTTTTTTTTTTAGGATACAACTTGCCAACGGGAATGTATCTTAAGAACTGCAGTGTGGTGTTAACAAGACTTCCTATTAGTTATATTTGCGATTTATAAAAGTGACTTCTTTTTTTTTAAAATTTATTGTATTTAATATTACGTTTTCTTTATATAAAAAATTGTTTTTTTTGTTTCACTTTTTTTAAGAGATATGTAATATATTGCAAAATTTATGTTGTTGATAATTTATATAAGTGAGACTGTCCTTGTATCATAGGGGTTTAACGTTATTTTTCATTTATAATGTAAATAGCAAATATTTGTTTTATAAACCCACTAAATGAAGTCTGATTTAAGATATCCTAAATTATAATTTTTTTTATGAATTTAAAAACTAGTACATTGTAAATTACGAAAAACTTTATTCAACTTTATAAGTTTAGAAATATCCTGATTTAAGATATCCCAAATTATCATTTTTTTATGAATTAAAAAACTAGTACATTGTAAATTACGAACAACTTGATTCAACTTTATAAGTTTAGAAATAAATTTATTTATTTGTAATTATTTCACCTTTTTTTAATTATTTTAATTCGTTATTTTGTATTCTACCTTATTGTTTCGTTATTATGTTATTTGTTTAATTAGTGGGAATTAAGGTATGATTTTACGACATTGTAAATTAAAAAGTAATGCAGTTTCAATGGCATATTTTTGAAGAATCTCTCTGAGGCCGAAATAATCAATTCTATTTCATTAAAATCATCAACTGTCATCAGTGTTATCAGATAATGGCATGCACAGATAACCAAGCTTTATATACTTACCTGTATTCATTTTATTTATTTAATAAATTTATTGTTACTTCTGAGTAAACTGTATACTTTATAAAATGTTGGTTTCACATAAACAGCCCGAATCAGTTTAGAAGGATCAAAATTATTCTGGTAAGCATCAACTCAGATTCCTTCGATTTTCTTTTCAAGTTATTGTAATTAAAAGAAATATTTTCTTAATATGTTTACTTTCTCTACTTTTAACACTTGAAATTGTCCTCTTTCTAGCCGTGAGATTCCCTTTGTCTAGCTCAGAGCTAACGTCTCACCTTTGATGTAAACAGCCGGATTCACTTCCACTGGGAATTTCATTTAAAAATTGGTCGACCTCTCACAATAGGACTTTAGTGATACAAGAACTGTTATGAGAATGAGAACGAATGGTGGATACAGATATGCCCCCTTCTGGGCCTGGTCTATCTCTGTTCGAAGGAACCGTGCTTCTGTCCGTGATCATGGGCGGAGTATCTATAATCTTGCTCTCAGGACTAATAGGCCCTTTTCCTTCTTTCAGATGGGACCACAAAAGTACTCGTGATGACCACCTCTCCTCTCCCATCCGTTCAACAACACTCCATACATACCATAATCAAGTGTGTCACTGCAATCTTCTTTGATTTTATTTCTGCACATATATCTGTCACCTTTTCATATATAGAAGATAACTTCCAACTTAGATCTCAGGGCAACATCCTTAACTTACATCAAACGAGAAAGTTATATCTAACTTACTTCAACCAGAAACTTACATAAAACTTAATAAAGATCCTACAAACTCAATTAAAACAACTGATTACAAACTTATATAAACAAAAATTAATAGCTCTAAAAACTAAAATTCGTCTCTCAAATTCCTCACCCACCCCACCAAAAATCGATTCTTTTCAGTTAGTATCTCTCATAAAAGAAATCATGTCCGGTTTGCTAGATGATAAACTGGCCCCTCTCGCTATTAAGGTCGATTTTCGGCTCTTAGAGATGATCTAGTTGCTTTTAAAGAGGTAAATGCTCTGTTGAAAGCTGAATTGGTGGCCATTAAAGCAATAAATATTAAAACAGAATCTCGTATTGAAGAAGTGGAAATTGCATCTCGTCAAAATAGTTTGATTTTTAAAGGAATCACGCGCTCTTCTTCAAGCGATTTGAGTGTGATAATCTCTGATTTCTGTCGCGATGTATTGAAGAAGGATATTTCTGCTGAACATTTTTATGCATTGCCTCTAGGATCCAGAGACAAAGCGAATACTATCTTAGTGTCATCCTTCTTTCGTCCCCAACATAAATTAATGATTCTTAATTCTGCAAATATTTTAACAGGTACAGGGTTTGTGGTACATGAGGACCTTCCGGAAGTAACTAGGAAGGAGAAAACTTAATTGCTGTTACTAAGGAAAGAAATTTTGCAATTGAATAGGAACATCAAGGTGAATTTCCTGAAAATTTCCAGCTGTTTGTCAGAAGAATTCTACGGTTGCTGTTACTTCTCTTTCCATAATATGTTCCACATTTCTGGTTTGCGATCTAAAATTGAAAATTTTTCAAGTTCTTTTTTAAATTTATTGAGAGCATATGATATTTTATTCTTTTAGAAACGTTTATTCTTGAGGATTCTTTACATTTTTTTAACAATAATTTTCCAGGATATAATTTAATTTGGGTTTCAGCTAAGAAACATCCAAGTGTAGATGAGCTAAGTGGAGGGATGCCCTGCGATATTAAAGTTCTAATAATAATTTTTTCTATTCCTCATTAGGAGGTCGGACAGTGATTTGTATAATGCAAAAATATGAATTGCTACATGTATTGCCGGTATATCTAAACTGCAATGACTGGGATAATGATTTTAAGAATTATAGTGAGCCTATAGAGTGTGTCATATGGAAAATTAATGTTGCTGAGCGATTTTAACGTTAGGATTGGAACCTTTTCCTTTTCCAGACGACTTCTTAATAATCCTAAATGATCTCCTCCCAGGTAATCGAATGATGTGAACCTAATAAGGTCGGCTCGCGATTTCTTGAGTTTTGTGATAACAATGATCTGAAATACTGAATGGCCGTTTTGACGACGATAAAGAAGGAGCATTCACTTTCATTGGTCCTATGGGCTCAGCGGCCGCTCTAGCGGTTACGTCGCCCCGGGCAAAAAGTCAAATTGCCGCCCCTTAAGAATATATACACTAACGATTAGAAGTTTGGGATCAGTTAAAAAATTGGGCCTTGAACTACTTCACTATAGTCGATCGTGTCCAATTGATATTTTTAAAGTTGCTCTTAAATCTGCCACGTCAAGTCCCCAATACTTTCGTTCGCTGGAAGTTGAATGATGGCAAGTGAAAACCAATATTTTTAATAAATTTATAAGATTCTGGCTGAAGATTTTATCGATGTAAAGCAGCTCACCTCTGAAGATATGCTATAGAAGACTTGTGAAGCTTTTGGATGGTTCTGTCATTCCTTTTAACTGGGTGGCTCTTGTGAGAAAAATGCTTTATTCTATAGGAGCGCAGGACATCTGGGAGGCGCTGCACGCGGTCGTGATCTCTAATAACTTAAAAAATTGTTCTCTAAACTGACGTCAATGAAGTACTCAACTCATCATATAACATCCACTGTAGATTGATGTGTTCCTTGGCTAATAGTAGTTCATTTGTAAATATTAGGTGCAATATCATTAAAACCAGATTGATAGCTCAAATTAGAGTAGCTAGTGATCGTCCTCCCAGGATTTTTTTACAATTGAATAGCCCCTTTATTTGATCCTAAAAGAGTTGCTTTACTTGTGCGGAGGGTAACAATAATAATATGCACTTTATTTTGGAATGCTATTATTGTAAAAATGTTTGAGAAGGAGGTTGTTAAATAGGTATTTACCTCCACATAGTTCTTATGTTTTTGCTAACTTACTAAATATAGAAAATAAAGAAAAGTTAAACCATTTATTTTATTTTATCTCTGAGGCTTTTGAGGAAATCGTATACATAGGTTTGTAAAGGTATTATTTAATACCTACGAGGAGATCCCTCAAACTCCTTCCCTAAAATAATTTGTACAAATGAATAAAGTCTTTTTAAATCATTGTTACTATCTACTTTATTAATCAAGTATTTAGTATTATTTTATTACATTGAAGATTAAGCTGTAATGTTTATATTTTTGTTCAGCTTTCAGCAGAGGTCAATCTCTTGCTATTGCTAATATTGAATGAAATTTCTCACGAAATGTTTCAAGCAATTGGACTAGCCGTTACAAGAGATTTTGAAGCTGCTTTGAAAAATATATTAAATACAAAATTCAGTCAAATACCAACAAATGAAATTAACCCGTAAATTTTATTGACAAGATTTAGATAAAACTGTATATTGGTAGTTACATATAAATGCTTATATAAATAATGATTATATAGGACGGATTGCTATTTGAATCTATCCTTCAATAGTCTTAAGTTCATTTCTCATTTTAACATTGTATCTACGTTATTGCATAAGATAATATTAATATTTGCAGCCCTCTATAGCTGTAAAACAAATGTAAAAAATCTGAACCCTCTCATGAAAAAGAAAGGAGGGAAAGATATCATGTCAAGCATTATTCCTGAAAAATATCTTGGCAAATAATATGCCAAAAATTATCTTAATAGCTTGCGCAAGAAATATAATGTAGAAAAAAGATAAATATATATTTGAATTTTATTAATTATTATATTCATTTATTTCTAGTTTAAAAAATGAAGTGTACGCTTTTTTTTTCAATTATAATGAATGTCTAAGTAATTTTTTCAGTTTTTGTGATTTTCTCCATAAAAACACCGACGAATTTTATTAAATTTGGTATACTAACTATAAAGTTTGTCGATTTCAAATTTGAAAACTGGAGTAAAAGAACTTGAATGAATGTTTCACACCAAATTTTTTTTGTTTTTTAATTAATACAGCAACAAATAAAAATTAGTATATTTGTAGTTATAAATATGGCCACCAGATAACAACACCTACTAAGAAAGCAATTTTATTTATGGTTATATAGTTTGCCACTAGGTGTCACTACTTCCAAAGTTTTTTGGGGGATTCCATTACGCTAACCACTTCCTTAAACTATTGAAAAGTAGTTTACATCACAGGATGGCGCTGTGATCGGGTGGCGAATTTTGGAACTACAATTGTACAATTCTGAAACCTTACGCTTTCTATCGGCAATTTTTTGTACTACTACAAATTCTAGATTAAGTAAGTGCTGTTACCTGGCGGTTAATTCAGAAACGTTAATTTTATTCGATTTTAACTATTTTTCCTTTTTTATTTCAACTAAAATGTAGAATTAGAATTTTGTTTGTTTGTTTTATAAGAACAATCCTAATTTTTTAGTATAAAATTGTTTAGTGTATATATTTGTTTAAGCAAGCCTATGCAGTTCAAACACAAGCTGAAGCAGCACTCTATTTGCGTGCTAATGCTATTCTGTTCAGAGAGCATATGTTTGTTCAAACAAGTTCAAGCATCGTCCTTTACAAATTTTGCGATAATTATTTAATAATAGTGTAAATATTTTTAGCCTTAAGCCATAAACAATATAAATACGCTACGCACTATAAAAATTTTAGCGAACGAAAAAAATCAATTAGTGAAATTCGAGTATTTAAGACAAAAATATTTTTCCCCCTTACAGCCACTTACAGCCAAAATGGGCCCCCGGACAAATGTACGGGTTGCCCGCCCCTCGAGCGGGCCCTGGCTCTGTGAATGATCTTTGTTGTACGTCTTCTGATTGTTTACACTTTGTTGATCATTTTGCCATTCTCAGTGAAACCTTCTCGAACCACCTGCCACTATCTCTTACTATTTGTCTAGAACAAGAAATTAGCAATAATATCCTGCCTCTTTTTCGTCAACTTATTTGGAGAGAAAAAGATACAGATATTTATAAGCAGAATTTAGATAATGAAATTAATGCTGTTACTCATTTTCCTTCTGATCCTCAACATTTTGCCAATATGTTAACGGATTGCATTAAGCATGCATGTCCTATCCTTGCTTCGCTTAGCTCATACATTAAATCCTTCCAGAAAAATCCGTGGTTTGACTATAAGTGCCTTCAAATAGAAAAAGATCCTTCAAGCTACTGAATTTATTTCGGAAAACTAATTCTAATTTAGTAAAAGATGCGTAACGCGAAGAAAATAAAAAGTATGTATGGCTTTGCATTAGTCTCAAAAGAGAATATTACTTCTCATTATGTGACAAATTTAAAGTTGCTTGTGATTCCAAACAGTTTTGGTATTTAGTCAATAGCTTCCGTCGAAAGGATTTTATCCGAGACCATGACATTTCTATGGATCATTTTGAATCCTTTTAAAACGTTACTTAATCCACCTCTAGTTTCTTCAAGCTCTTACGCAGAGCCCTTCAATATTCCCCCTTTATTGGATTCTCCTTTCTCCCTCGACGAGCTTCCTCACGTTATCTCCCTGCTTAAAAACAATATTCCTTTTTTACAAACAAATGTCAATGAGGTTTCTAACTACAGAGGTTTCATAGCATGTTTAAATACACTAGCGAAAATATTCACATCTCTATTACTCCGCCGATCGGAACAATTTATTGAGCGAATGCCAAGCTGGTATTGATAATATTTTCATTTTAAGAAGTTTAATAAATTTTAAACTTTTTGAAAGAGGCAAGAAAATTAACTTTTTCTTTGTTGATTTAAAGTCTGCTTTCGATACCGTAGATCATTCTTCTTTTTTCTTAAAGTTATTTAATTTAGGTGGTTCCACTAAATTTTTAAATTTCTTAAAACAACTATGTCTTTCAGTCCATGGTGGAGATGGATTTTCAGATTATTTCCAGGTGGGTTCAGGCGTTAGGCAGGGCTGCCTTTTAGGCCCTATCCTTTTTTTTCTGTTTATAGATGACTTCCATGTATCTTAGAAGGAGGAGTTATAACTCTAGTACTATTATAATAGGAGGCACCAAAATCAAAATATTACTTTACGCAGATGATCACGTTCTCTTAGCGGATAACCCGTTGAGTCTCCAAAGAAATATTAATATCTTAGCAAATTACTGCGACCAGTGGAATTTATTAGTAAATCTTCAGAAATCGAAAATAATGATTTTTCGTAAGGGAGGCAGACCTGCGGCCTCTGAGAAGTAGTTTTATAAAAGCGAAAGGATTGAGGTATAAAGCCGATACAAGTACCTGGGTATAATTCTGACTCCCCGTCTTTCATTTATTCCCCATCTGGAAGAAAAATTCTCCTCAGCAAAACTTGGTTTAAACAGGGTCTGGTCCAAATTTATCTCAAACAATGTCCCGTTAAACGCTAAAATTCAAGTTTTTAAACAGTGTATCACGCGCAGTTGTTTGTTATGATTTCCAAGTTTGGGGCTTCCAATCGTATGACATCTTGGAAAAATTTCAAAGATTTTTTATAAAGAAGTTATTTGGTGTACAATCAGTCGCACCGACATACATGTCGGCAATACAGACAGAACTGCCGCCTTCTCAGGCAGCGTGCTACGTGCAGGGCAACGTGCTAAATCTCTCGAGAACGTATGACATTCTTTTTCCTTAAAGGGACATATCTAAGAGGCTCTTGTTTTTTAAAAATTTTCATTCACGGCTTATGGAAAGGAAAATATACATGATATACATGCTTTTTTAAACATTATAATAAAAAGTGTTTATTCATACTTTACATTAACAGAAGGCTATGTACATAGTTTATATAAAAAGTAAATAAATTACATTAATAGATATAATCACTTTTATAAATTGTCAATGATGCGATGTGCTGGTTTGGCATGATCTAAACGTATTAAAAAAAAAAATTATAATTATTGTCTTTGAAATTAATGCAAAATAAAAGTTCACAAGAAAATTGAAAATATTATCTAAATATAATGACCTCAAAAATAAAATCTCTGTATCCGTAGCATAATGTTGCACCGAAAAGATTTTTAGTATTAATGGAGGATGCCCTATTGAGCACCACAGGCTTCGGTGATACTTTCAGTCTTTCTGAAATGCGATCCCATTTTGTATATGCAGTAACCTTAAAGCCAACAATTTTGTATTTTTTATTAAATTAATTTCAAAGAACAAAAATCGTATTATCAATTAAATACTAACTTGAATAGTGTTTGATTCTAAATCGTCACAATTATCTACTGGCAAATTAAGAAGAAATTCACATCTGTGATAACTGAAATTCAAATAGATAATCAAAACATAAATTTAAATAAACTTTTTAAATTATAATAAACAATGATCTAAAGAAGGTGCTTTATACAATTAGTTCCTTTTTCGGTTAACCATAATATTACATGAATGTCCTACACAATGCAAATCGCTATTATATAAATTAGAATTTACAATTAATGATTATGAAAACAACTTACATATTGAAATTGTAATGTCCGGGATAGTTCGTATGTAAGATAAATTTTTTGGCTTTATGAGTTTTTGCATCGAATAACACATCCTAAAACAAAAACTTACAATCAGACTAGAAAGAATATACGTAATATGTATGTATAAAAAAAATCACTGAGCTCTCCCCTGTGCTCTGGTACGCACTCAGAAATGTTTTACCTTGTATAAAATATCAATATAAAACCATTCTTTTATGAAGATGGATAGAATCTACATCTTTAAACTTGTAAAAAAAAAAAAAGAAGTTTTTTTTAGCAGCGAACGTTTATTGGTCATGTGTGCATGCAACTCTATAAAATTTAAACTCTCTCCCAGTTCAAATCTAGAAAACTTTGGTTTACTTCTTTTGATCTAAGAAATTGATTTCGCAAATTTAAACCTCCCTGTGTGGTTAATGAAAGAGGGGGGAGCCGATTGAGAACCACTTTTGTTTTAATGATACAACGAAAATGGCCGGAAATCGTCGAGATAATGCTGCCAGAAGAAATAGGCACAAGATCCTGAGATTGACACGAGGTGTTTTATTAAAAAAAATCGTTGATTTTGAGTAGAAAAACTGCTCAATATTTTTTTTTTTACATACTGTAGGTAAATTTATATTAAAGGTTTCCTATTTATAAATAGTAACAAATTCTATCATGTGAATCAATCCCAACAGTAATACTGACCAAACCAAGAGTGAAATAGTTGAAGAAATAATCTGATCTTCTAAATGCAGTATGACGATCCAAACATGGTGAATGTATTCTCATTTTATCTTCTGATTTGAAAAATATTCTATTAGGTGCACCTAACATTGTCGCTATAACTTGTGCTTTATCGCCCAAATTTATTGTCCTTTTGATTGATTCTTTTTTCGGTTCTGACCAACGACTAATACCTGGAATTATTCAATTAAAATTTATTACTTTAAAATCTGGTGTAAAACACTCACACAATTTGCAAAATTTTCTTTATATACGGAATTTTTGCTTTTGTTTTAATATTATAGTACATTTCAAAGCATACATTTAATGAAAAGTCCCTCTTGAGATGTTTAATCATCACCTTTCTTCGTACTTTAAATTCAATTTTGTATAATAAATTTTTCAATACATCAAACGGTAGTAATAATATAATGTCTTTACTGAAGCAATTTTACAGAACAAAAGTTTTCAGGTGATACACATACTCAAGGCCATGTCGAGCGTCCAGAGAATTACCTTGATGCAATTCACCTGAGGTAGTAATTATTTAACTGGAATTTGAAAGTTGCATAAAATTCTTGATTAATGAAAATTAACATAAATTTAAGCCAAATAGATAAAAAATCTGACATGAAGTACTCAATCGACTTTCTCATCGTGTTTCTGCACTTTCAATATATTTTCTTTAAATTGGGAATTTTTATTTAAAGCTTAATTCTGCTTAATATTAATTAGATAGTGGTCAAACCGTCTAGTATAGAAGATACAATTAAAAACAACCTTGCGGTATCTTAAAAAACAAATCTTCGCTTTAGCTATTGAAAAATTGCTTCATTATTAGTCATCATTAAGTATAGTTTTTATTCCAAAAATTTCCCTTGTTCAAAACCAATAAATTTGAAAAATTCAGGCGATGCACAAGTTTTTTTATGCATGTAAAAGCAGCTGATGGGATGGATGCTGGATTTTAAACAGTGCGACTGGCTAAAAAGAAACATTCCACAGAGACCTAAAAGGCTCCCGTGAATGTTTGTGCCTAGAATGTAGGGAGCTAGAGTTTATCTGTGATTCGCTATTAAGTGAGTCTAGAGGTGTCTGCATGCAGTACTGTTGTTAGGCTGACATCGCCTTAAGGAAGTCAGGATCCCTGAAGAAGTGGCTAGTCTATTTCCCAGAAAAATGTTTCAATAAAAAAAAAAGACAATATATGTATAGTTAAATGAGATATTAATAACCTGTTAATTAAAAGAATATTGTAATTTTTGTATTTATCTATCTACAAATCTAATCTATTCTTACCTTCCGTATATAAATGTAATGTTAAGGAGTGATTTTGTAAAAAAGATGCTCCTTCCAGATATACTTCTCTTCCATATTGCTTCAATGGCATTGGGGATAGTTCCAAGGAAGACTCAGTTGTACCACGATAAATAGTGACCAAATAGGCGCATGGAGGTGAAGTGGTTGGTACATTACCGCTTCTGCTATGGTCCCAATCTGCCTACAAATACAAACAAAATATTAAGGTTTCATGCAATAATTTTTTTTTGTTATTATCGGTTGATATTATTTATTGATTGGAACGAAACCTCTGTTAAAACTGATCAAATAAACAACAACAAAAATGGATGATGACACATAATAAAATTGGACTTTTGTCTGTCCACTAGTTTTATATATCCTTCACACTCTCTGTTCCTTTTTTTTTTTTTAACTTCAATTATTCGAATTGAGTTTTCCCCGGCTGAGGTAGCCAGATTACGAAAAAAATGTTTAGCAGTTCGTAATGAGTTTGTGCGCGTAACAAAAATGAAAAATAATTGACATCAAACACACATTAAAAACGACAAACTTGATATAACATTAGGTACCAGGTAGCCAGATTACGAAAAAAATGTTTAGCAGTTCGTAATGTGTTTGTGCGCGTAACATAAATGAAAAATAATTGACATCAAACACACATTAAAAACGACAAACTTGATAAAGCATTAGGTACCATATATTAGGGCAGGCACGTGCCGATCAATAATCCTTCAGCCAGAATTGAATTTATATTGAATTCTTTTTTTCAATTATCGTAGTTTTATCGAAAAAGGTTTTCAAAGATTTTTTTTTTTTTTTACTTCGCATATTGTTCACCATATATTCATCTCACTTTTATTTTTAATATTTTTCAAGGGAAAATTGATTTATGGAGCGGTTTTGATTTTTGCGAACGCTCTGTGTGTATGTGTTTTTACTTTCTCTTTTTTGGGAACAAAATATCTCAAAAACGAAAAGTTTTCAGGAATTCAAACATGGTATTCCGTTTAGGTACTTACCACCGAATTTGACAACAAGATTTCGGGTAAAATCCCCCAAGGGAATTGTGACTTTACTGAACGGTTTTTCATTTTTCCGCGATTCTATCGAAAAATGCTTCAACGTTTTTCTTTAAACTTCCTATTCTATCTAAACACATAAATACCTATCACTTTTATTAGAAACATTTCTCAGAGAAAATTTATTTTTGAGGTCGTTCTGAAAGACCAGCAGCTTATTGCTTTCCTTTAAAGTTCCACAATTTAAGGATGTAGCAGCTTCATAATATTTATATGTACATTAGAAGCATTGGAATTCCAAACTTGAAAAAAATCGGTAAACCGGTAGTGCGTCTTTATAGAATACGTTTTTACGTTATATCGAATTGTCTCAGTAAACTACTATAATGATTTCCCTTAAAATTGGATTGCTAATCTATACCAACTTCTACCTACTCAAAAAAAATTATTTGAGGTAGTCCTGCGGAATTTGTATTGTTAAATTTCAAATTACATGGTATTGGTTCAATGGACGCTATCTTCCGGACTGCAGTGTAATCCAGGAGGACTACTACTTCCCAGGGACAGTAGTTGTCCCGTTTCTACTCTATATTTATGTTTGGATAAATGAGTCAAATTTAAAGTTAAACGATTTTCGTAACTTCTAAATGAAGATTTCATTTTTATGTGAAAACTTGCTATCATTTAGACGGTTATGGGTCACTTTACAAAAGTGAAGTACATGTTGTTTGTTAGACTCACATTTGTGTCAAATTAAGTCATTAGAGCCGATAACCAAATGTCCAAAGTAGTTTCATTGTTGTTAAGGTTTCTAAGGTAAAACTGAATTATTCTAGACAAACATGGCTGGGCACCTTAGCCAACAACCACCCTTCCAACAGCAGTAAAGTCCCTAAATATAACTTCCTGGTTTCCTCCTTCATTATTCCTTCTATCGAAAATAAGAGAAGTTGAATTATTGTGAGCTTAGTCTGCAATAAAGATGAGAAATCGGAAAATAATCCGCAAGTATTCAGGTAAATATAAATATATGCTTAGTATAATATGATTGTTGATCATAATTCTTCACGGTATCTCTAATTAATTACAAAATGTGCATGAAAATTTTTTTTACATATATGCTGTACGAAGAGTGGTTGGTGGTAGTTGGAAGATGTGTCAGCCATATTTGTCCAGAATAACTGTTTTCCTATGTGTGAAATATAAAAGTTTGATTGCAATAAGAATGTTTTTTTTTTATCCATGTAATCAAATTTAAGAATAATAAAATGTACCTGACATTTAGAAACTGGGAAATAGAAAGAAACACCACGGAAATATAGTATATAATCATCAGTCGATGGGCTGTACAATCCTGGTAATGTAGCCCCGAATGAATGCTCAATTTGTTCCATACTTGGAAATACGTCATCACTATTAAATATAAGACCACTGAAAAAATAGATAAAATAGTACATTATTTATGGAAAAGGACCTACCTTAACTGTGGGTATAAATATTATATATTTTTCCAACAAAAGCTTACTTCGATTTTCCTAGTTGCATTAAATTATAAAAGATTAATCATATTTCTCAATTTGGGGTATTTAAGTTTAATCATTTAATTTAATGGACTAACATTCAGGTGTTGATGCGACTATATAGATGACATGAGAGAGACTTCCAGTAATACTTTAGATTAAAATACCAATAAATATTCAATAGATATTTAAATGTGCTCTCTATGAGCAGATAGTCAAATAAAATAATGGAAAAGGCAAAATGTGGTTTTTCAAAGTTTATAACTTACCAATATTTCAGCCTCACCAATTTCAGGTTGTAAATTTCGATAATCTAAAAAGTAAAAAAATAAAATGAGATGTTTATATGGCAATGGACAGATTATCATATAAACATCTTATTATAATTTTAAGGCCTGACGATTTGAAAACCATTTAAAAAAAATAAATTACATGTTGTTTATTGCTTATCGCTATGACTATTTCCACGGGTTTCGAAACACTTATCTTCTTGAGAAATAAAACTTTTGGTATGACTTATAAATATTTAAAGTAAAATGATAATAATTTTATGTAAAGTTGTTGAATTAAATATTCAAAATACACAACCTTTAATCGTTGAGTGATTGGATCAAATTTAAGACGAATGCCATCTTGGGTTAAATTGAGCTCAAGATCTTTACTTAAAGGATTCTGAAATCAAATATGCATTTATAAGTGTTGATTCAACAATGAGTGTGCCTGTTTTTTTACTTTTTTGAACAGTTTTGCAGAAATTGTTTAAACATGCCTGTAAATAAGCATATAAACTCATTTACATAACATTCAAGTAAGGCTCAACGGCCTCATGGGAAAAAAATTTATTGGACAATAATGAAGCCAGAAGTATTGAAATCTAGATCAATCTAGAATCTTCATAAAAATTCTTACGTGAAAAAAACATAAGACGGGTATAAATCAACATTTATTCTAATTGAAGCATAGTGGTGTTGAAATGAAATTTTCATGCTCATTTCATACTTTTTATTTTTTAAAATGAACAATATCTCTAACAATCGTTAAATTATAAATCTCAGCTGTGAAAATCATTATAAATTTAGTAAATATTTAATGGATAATTTAAGCTACGACAATATAATCATTGAATGTTTAGCTATATGTGATAATATAGATGATGATAATGTTGATAAATTCTTTCCAAAATTTGATAAATGCTTAGAATTAAGTAACAATGTTGGTTTGGAAAAGACTATATTTCAAAAATCATTACTGGGTTTGGTTAGAAAGTGTAGACAAGATTTCTTGAGAGAAACGAAAATGTCTTTTAGAGAAGTAACAGAAGTTGCTAATTATTTTTCTGAGGTAAGCAAATATTTATTTATTCATAAACAGGGATCCTAGAAAGTTAAACAATAAAAATAAAAAAAAGTTCTATGCAATCTTGAAAAAAATACAGCATGATTCAATAATTGCTAAAATTTGTGTTAAACAAATGATTATTTTTATTTTTAGTGAGCTCTCTTTATATTCTATGTTTGACAATGCTCTCTAGTTTTTAGAAAAACTGAATTAAACCGACTTTTATGCAAGAGGAACTATGCTGAAAACAAATTCAATTTACATGTACTTTAATTTGAAATAATATAAACTTAATTAAGTTTTTTTCTCTAGTTAGTGGGGGGATGGCGCCAGGTCGTCTATATTGACTGCAAGGTAGTGTTGCAATGAGATAGATTTACTGCTTAAAGAATACTAGATTAAAACTTTTGTAAAGGGAACATTGGAAAGTAAATTAAAAATATTACATTTCAGTACATTCGAGATCTGATGCATCTAGATGGAATTGAAGCAATCCACAGTGAATACCCTCACAATGGTCATGAAAACCACATTGATAAAAGAGCCAGCAGCTGTTATTCAAGTTGCCAACCAGTAAAATTTCTAAACTTTCTAATACTTTTAATCATTTTAACTCTCATTACTTGTTTATTTGGTTTCCTTGCTTGTAGGATTTGTGTAGAACTACAAGGGTATGTGTGTTTTGTTTACTATTTTCTTCCATAAATAATTGTCGGGAAAAATAAAAGAAAGTAATAAGAAATAACAGAAACATTTTGCATTTACAGGAACAATGATATGTGCGCATTAAAAATACCAAAGGATATGGTGGACAATTTAGCTTTAACATGGTATATAAACATTATTAAAAAAAAAAAAAAATTATAGCTGATATATGTAATTATAATTTATAGTTTAAGTTTTTGAACAAGCAATTTTTTCTACTTCATTTTCGAGAGAAATCAATGTGTAGACTTATTTTAGTTCACCTTCCTAATGCCTTTACTTTTGATGCTATAATTTTTATTAAAATTGATAAGACCAATTCATCGATTCTACTAGTAGGCACCCTAAAAGTGTTAAGTTTTGGGTTAAGATTTCTTGGATTATTTCGCCGTTCAGGAATGCGGCTGGACTGTCTAATTAGCGGATTTCTAGCTCCTGCTGAAATCCAATTAAACCAATAAACACCTCTCTGTAGACAGTCTGGCCTCTGGAGCATACATAGATTTTAAAGGATCCTTTTCTTTCAGCTGAAACCCTTTAGCTACCAACCTGGCCTTCTCAGTATCATAAGTTTTAGTACGAAATATCCATTTGGTAGCGATGGATAAATCCTGGTGATAGTTCACCTGCTCAGGGGTATAACTTCTGTATTCATTTTTTTGTCAACTTCAGTGCCACTGATTACTTCGCGAATCTTCTAGCAGAGCTTTCATTGCAAATTTCTAGTCTGAGTAATTTTCTCCTCCATCCATTTCTCAGTAGTGGATATCCAGTTCCTCCACCCCTTTTTGACCTTTATGAATTTATTATAAACAATTTAAATATGTTTGAAAAAAAAATAAAAATATATTCTGAGAAAATTTAGTTCCGTGAAAATATCAACGAGAAATTGAAACAACACAAACACACACACACACACACACATACATACATATATACATATATATATCAAACTCGTAGGAACTTTTTACTGTTACTTACTTATTTTATAGAAAACTCATTGCGCATTCCCATTACCTGTTAAGGTTTTGGGTGCAATGAATAACACATAATTAACTTTATAATGTTTTATTATAAGCAGCTTATTAGTAAGAAGTAACAAACAACAGAACACTAATACCGATACATTATACAGAGAGGTTAGGATATCCCACACATGGCCGTACATACAAGGCCATCTATATTAGGTAATTAATTATATTTAACAAAAAGAAATATTTCGCCCTTGGATCATAACTTCTGCTAGCTTGGCGAAAAAAAACTTCACTGGGGGTTGGGTGTTCCAGTTACAATTCTCATTTTTGAGCCCCTATTTCTCTTTTCTATGGCAATCATTAGACTTTTCTAAAGTAATCAACAGAAGAGTTCTCGGGTAGGAGTTGAGAGAACGCATTTAACAACTTTATTCTTTACTGAGAATTAAATGATTGAATGAAAAATTTATATCAATTGAACACTGCGTCTAAAGAAACTTTTAATGTACACAGCCTAATAATTTCATTATATATTCCGTCCATAGCAATGCTGTAACATTATTAAATTATCTTGTAAAACACTTAGGTCTTCGGGTTGAGACCAAGTCAGTGGTTTGTTGTATACAGACGTTTCGCCCATATTAAATAGGTTTCTTCAGGGTAGTGTCGCCTTTAAAGCTGAGTGGATAATGGTAGAGTTAGCTTCTCCCTCTCTTTTGTAGATGGCTGTTGGTAGTAGGCGGGACTTATTTTTCTCACTCTTACTGGCTATTGGGTGACGAGGTCTTCCCTCCCACTGTTGCTAAAGTTGCAGCCTTGTTTTGGTGTGGTATTCTGTTAAATATTTTTTCCTTTTCTGTTCCTCTCCCTTTTTTGAGCAGAGGCAGCCATGTTCTGCTGTACGGAGTCCATCATCTCTATTCAAACAGTTTTTTTATTTTCAATTACTTGAAACGAAACGTTGGTTTACAACAAATCACTGACGCAGTCTCAACCCGAAGACCTAAGTGTTTTCTATGACAATGGCCGCGAAAGCCTAAAAGATTATATTACATTATCTTGCATAAATTTTTCAGCAAAGAAATGGGGCTTGAACCGAACGAACTCAAAGTATTAAGAGAGAAGACGTGTTTCGATAGAGGTAAATTATTAAGATTAAAATTTTACAGCTGTAATAAAATGACAGATTTTTTTTAAATGGGAAAAGTAAACCTTGGAGAAATTACTGCTTTATTCCTCTAAGTACTTTAACATAAATAATAGTTTAATTTTTAGCGTACAATTACTAATCTGAAATTTCAAATTACTTCCAAGTGGGATAACGCCTTTGGGTAGTTACTTTTATTATTTGCATTTAATAACAGTGATATTTACCTTTAATTTCTACCTTTTTTTTAGAATATGAGAATATTATTAACAAATATTTGCAAAAACGAAGCGAATCTTCATATTCAATAAGCAACTGATGACGAAAATAATAAATGAATGCCAGCAAAGTTCATTTCAGGTAAATAAGTTTTATTTTCCAGATAATCTCTTTGCATAATAATGGCTTTCTATATTATATGTTTCTCTCCAACCTTAACAAGCCGATTTCTGTTGCCGTATGTTATATTCTGTATACTGAAATGACATATTCCACAAAACACAGAGTGTTCTACACTTTTAGGGTTCCTTAATACAATGTACAAACATAAGATACCACAAATCTGACAAAACATTTTATTTACTTGGTCATAGAGTATTTGGTTTACCCTATTTTCACATATATTTAAGAGCATGGCTTGGCAATAGGAATGCAGCTGCATTGACGCAACATTGATGAATGTGAAAGTGTTGAAGCAATTTGCAACTGAGCAACGCGAATAATCTGTATGATCATTAAGTGTATGAACACTAACGGACAAAGATGAGGACATCATAAGTTTATCAACAAGTTATTTACTAAAGCATCTTGATTTTTGTTTCTAATTCTCTGACATATCAATTTATCGCCGATAATATACATTTTGTATTTAGTTAATTCAATTTATATTATTTCATTTTTCTTCGGCACACAGGGATCTGAGCTCCCTAGATATATTAATAATTAGCATTGAAAAACATTTCAAATGAAAACTATTATTTAACATAATTTCAGAAAATTATCTTACACTATCTGAGTAGACCACTTGTATGCCACGTATCACCCCAACTTGAGACTGCAGGATGGTAACAGCTTGAGAAAAGTGCATACCTAAACAAAACAAAAAAAGTAGAAAACAATTAAAATGAAATATATGAAGCAAACACATTCAGAGAAATTGGCATCTGTCCAAAAAGTTGAGCAATTATTTAATGGAATAAATAAAATAAAATTGGATTTTTTTCAGAAACAAAAAATATATACAAAGAAAATCTTTATTGAATTAAGAGTATTACAATGGTCATCTCTTCTGTAAATTAAATTAATTAGAATAGAAAACACTTTCAAATTGGGGGTGGTTTTGATCAAGTAAGTGCTTGAGAAGTTGTCCTTGTATTTCATTACAATTCAATTAGAATTTAAGCAAACTTCGATTATTCTGTTCTTCAAGGATAGTATGTCAGAGCTTACTATTAATTAAAAATTAACTCTGTTAAAGAAATAGGCTATTTGTTGATAAAGCAAGATATAAATGTACATGATAATTATTTAAAAATGGCGAAAAACAAATTTATTATGAGATGAAAATCAAAATTCCAAAATTAATGCACAAAAATATTAGGCTAAATAGAGACAAGTTTACTTTTATCATACAACTTACCTAAAATAAATTCCCATTGATCACAACCAAGAGATCTTTCTGGCATAACTTCTAGTTCTAACATTTTCAGGAATGTGAAAAGTGATTGATGAAAAATAAAAATATGATGTTTAATAATAAAAGATAGCTTTTGTTTAGAATAAACAACAACAACGTAGAAAGACGAAGGTGATTAAAGGTTACTCGACATAGAGAGGGAAATGTATTGAATGTGCGCATGACCTACGATTTTTTGGCTCATGTTCCTTATTTTTAAAATGAATTACAATTATAGCACATTTTATTTAAGTCGCATTTTACACCTTAATTTAAATATACTTTTTAAATGCAGAAGATAATTATCTGATGGAAAATCTATTATATTTAATACTTATTAAGTTTCATCTATAAAAACATATTTATGGAATATTTAATGGTGACAAAATAAAGTGTTCCATTGTTTTATTTTTTATTATTTTCAAGCTTAATATTCCTCTAAAGTGGCAATTATTATTGAGAAATATTCCGGAAGAAATACAATTCTGATTCAAGCTGTTGGAATTTCACTTAAATACTGGTGCAAGGTTTAATTTTAATTTTCTTTTAAGTGTAAAGAATGTTTTAGTCTCAAATGATAGATGTATTTTAATGAAATATACCTAAAACATTATATAAATGCAAGTAAGACAAATTTTAATGAATTTCGCATACACAAAAATCTCAAAGTAATAAAAAGAAAGTAAAAGTAATAGATACATGTACAGATTATTTGTCATTATTGTTACTTATTTACGTAAAAAAAAATACTAACATAACTGTTTCCAAGGGCATCAGCTGCTGTTAAGGACATTTTGAGCTCTTAAAGAATCAATGTATAACTGCACATTTCTCAGATTGAAAAACTACAATTAGTACTGAAATAATTTAATGATTAATGAAAAACTAAGTAATTATTGCACACTTTTTTTTATCTTACAGATGTAAGAGGAACTACATTTGTGTCGAAATTGAATTTTCATAAGTAAACGTTATCTCTGAACAGAAATATATTTATTTCTTAATTTAATGCCCAGCTCTGTTTCGTGTTTAACGGTAGCTGTGTAACATTAAGGATATCTTAATCTGTAAATCAGGAAGAAATTAGCTCAGTGGTTAGCGCACTAGACTCCCACGCAGAGGTTCCGGATTCGAGTCCAGCTGCGCTGCCCTTAGATGTTCACTTCCTAGGAGCCCTCTACAACTCATTGTCCGGTGCCTTAAACGAGAGAATACTGTGCGGAGGCTGCAGTGCACTGAGAAGGCTCCGGGCGCCAAAATTAAAAAAAAATATATAAATCTGGTTTGGAATACTTATACTTAGTTTCTTTTATTTTATTTAATGTACTGCAATTGACAAATTTTCTTCAAACTTGGGATTTCTACTCAACTCACCTTTCACATAAATTAGGGGAGGTGGGGGTGTCCCCTAATTGGTGTTTATTAGGGTGTCCCCTAATATTGGCTTTTTGTAGATATAAGTACTTGAATGTGATTATTCGTCGTTCAGAAGTTAAAGCTTCGATCAAACCCTAGTAACACTTCAAGTTAAGTTTCCAACAGAAATACACCTTTGTACCTCCCCCCCATAAGTAAGTGCTACTGATATAGTGTCTTTGTGTGTATGCCTCTGGTCGTGAGCATAATTGTTTAAAAAGGCAAAGTGCAAAAAATCAAACTTCATTTAAATTATGCTATGATATCTGATTCATTTTCGGTTATCCAGAAATATCTCTTTATTGCATAATTATTTCAGTTTTTCTCTTCTTTTAAAATGCTATACATTATAAGATTTAAAACTTTTATTTGTAATTTTTTTTGTGGAAAATTCATTTTAGGAAGATTTTTGGAGCACAATAACAATCTTTTCCATTAGCTTTCTTTTACATTCTACATTTCTTCTGCTACAATATTATTAAGAATTTTTTTATCTATTTTTATTTAACAAAAACATTGTTGTGTATGCACCACTTTACTATATTATTCTTCCATTTTCCACAACTTTCTAGAAAACTTCACCAATGATATTTTTATTAAATTTTATAAACATCCTATATGTATCGGAGCTTTATCACATTTATTTAAAACGTTTTTTCAAACAAATAAATAGGACATAAATAAATGGGGTCGGGTGTTGGGAGCTATGACCTTAAACTTCTCTTGCCAAATAATAAAGCTAATTCAATATATTCCATCCACGTTTGAAAAAATTGAAGTCAATTATTGCTAATTTTGGAAATGATTACAGAGCGGCTATTAATACCAAATATAAATGAATAAATGGAAAAAATTAAGGTAACCTGTAGGATAGAGGGGAATATTGGCAAGGAGAAGAGCTTCATTTAGTTTTTTTTTTTAAGTTTTGAATGAAGTGGAATTGCTAGTATAAGATTGCTCATTTCTCTATTCCAATGAAGGGGAAATTAAATTTCTCCCTCAAAGAAGTCATATTTAAACTAATTACAATAATAATTTTATCTCGGCAAAAGACTGACTTTTGTTTATCTAAGGTTACATTTTTATAATGCAGATTAAATTATCACAGATTAAAAAATAAAACGTGTCATTCACACCAATGGAAAAATTTACAGATAAATCGTTATTCTCAATTTTTTTCTTCCTTTACATTTTATTTCTTTCTTCTTTAAGCTTTGAATTTAGAAAATTTGTATTACTATTTTAATATTTATTTTATCCTGGCAATGTAGTGGATTTTTTCAGTGTTAAAAATTCAATGCCCTTTATACGTGTAAAGAATTTACAAACTCGTTTTTATCATCATTTGTTACATAAGTAGACTCTGATGAGGCAGCTTTTTTTCTTTTTATTTTTTCATTTCTTAAGATTATAATCAGAAATCAAGAATTATCTTTGAAAATATAGAAGCATGCAAATATTTAATTTATTCACTGTTTATTCCCCCCCCCCCCCCAAGTTCTGTTGATTTTTTAATTTCTCCAGATGATGGGCGAACGCCCATCTTCTTTTTCTGAACTTTCTCTGATGATGGGCGAAACCGGTCAATGACCACAAAAAGAAGCAGGCTATCACGGAAAATATCTTTGATGTTGTATTTTGATGCCCAAATATCATAACGAATTGAACTTGCATTTCGGAGCCGAACATCAACAAATAATTTGTTCATGCCGAAAGTTCTAAACTAGATTAGAATAGCAAACAAATACAGCGCAAATTTTATGACGCAACAAAAATTATAAATTCAAGGCGTGTTGATGCGAAGAGAGGCATAATCCATTGCGACCTAGAAGACCAATTGTGATGTCCATATGGGGTTTATATTTGTTAATTTATGTAGTGGTCTTTAACACTTTTGACTGTCACGCGAATAATAAGAGATTTTTTGTGTCACCCAAATTCTGGTGACGTGGCGGTCCAAGTTCTGAAGGATGTGAATATGTATTTGAAAATGAATATGTGTGTGTGTGTGTTTGTGTATTTACGACAATTTACCAATTAAATGAAGCTTGTGCACACACCGACTACATAAATCTGAAGGTCCTATACACACTGAAGTGTATACGTTCTCTGATTGGGATATCCAAAGGCAACCTGAAGATGTGCAACAAAGAGATTGAATAGATGGTTGGATCTGCAATGTTGGTCATTATCTGAGATTGTTTGATATCATAGAATGCTTGTTTTCTTTAATTATAACAGGTTTGGAATTTTTCTCCACATACTACACCTTAGTCAGTATAAGTGTAAAAATTGAAAATCTCTTCACAAACATGATGAAACCAAATTCTGAACGAGCCGGGCACCCAGCGTGGTTCGTAACCGGCTATTGTTAATGAAAAGAGAAATCTACAAGATTTGTGAAGTTACAAAGAACATGGTCGTGAGTGCGCCGCAGTGGCTAAGAATAAATCCTGTGAACGCTGTTTTGTGGAGGGAATTCCGAAAAGCGCAAGATCAGTAACATTTTTTCCCACATCTTACTGACAACCGTCCATTCAAGGAAGTTAAAAGGGTGTTTTTCAAATGAAATGAACTTTCCCAATAGACTCTAGAAGATACAACTGGAATGACGTTTAATTTATATTTTATCTGTTATGCTCAAAAAAGAATGGAAGATGTAGGAAAATTGGAATGCAATGTTGGGGTCTCAAACTAGCAATAATTATGTATTTAAAATTAAAGAATTAAAATAACAGCTTTTTAAATAAATCAAACAAAATTATTTTATTTAAAATACTGTTTTTAACTGTTAATAATATGAAATTAAAAAAACAAAAATCCGAACCAAGTGCCATCATTAAAAATTATGTTTTGCAATGGTGTCATTAATTATAAAAACAAAGCAATAACTAAAGCTAATTTAAAATCTACTGACCATTATTATTGGTAAATTGCCAGAAAAGTGTTCACATTGTCAGATAGATGAAATTGCTACAATTAACACACAGGTATTTGATCTTGAACCAGCAGCTTGTCCTCATACTTTTTAAACATAATAAAATCTCCCCCACCTAGATCTGCAACAATTTTTTGGTTTTGTATAATTTATTTTTTGTGAACAATTTTACTTATATAATAGTAGTTTTCTAATTTGATAACTGACATTTCTACTTAATGTTATTTTTCAAAAAACTTAAAACTATGAAAACCTGTCTACTGATAATAAATAAAGTGATAATGAATCAATTT
The DNA here is from genome assembly GCA_011037195.1 of Triatoma infestans. NCBI lineage: Eukaryota > Metazoa > Arthropoda > Insecta > Hemiptera > Reduviidae > Triatoma > Triatoma infestans. The sequence goes on from JAAEAF010005524.1 coordinate 27,608, forward strand.
TGCAAAAAGAATATTAAAAGCAAACGATAGAGAGAGAAAGAACACTTTTTTATATGTTTTCGTAAAATGGACAAGTCAAATCTATTTATATAATTCCAGACTTGACTAAAAGAAAAAAATGAACAAATAAAATTAAAAAATACTTTTCTTTCAAGCGAGGTCATTTTTTTTTTTATATTTATCATTATGTAATATTTTCAAAAACATTTCTTTATAAGAATTTCTTTAAATTTTAAAAGTTCTGTAAATAATTTTTAAAGGCTGATGTTTTTAAAATTCTTATCAAGCATAGCCATTGTTGGATGTAGAATTTTTGAGTCTTATCAAGGCGGAAATTTTTTTCTATGTCTCGTAACAATTTCAAAAATAGTTCCAACGATTTGCTTTAATAATTAGCTTTTATTTGAATCTTTTTTTTAAAGCAAATCAGTTTTAGAGGTTTCTGGGAGGTTAGGCTTCCTTATGATCAATTCACTAAGATTAAGTTGAAAAAAAAAACAATAAAGAAAAATGATATAAATGTTTCGCACCTAATTTTTTTTTGTCTTTCTCCCTGTACATTTCATACAAACGGATGGGGAAAAAATCGCTGGAACTACTTGAAAATGAACAATTGCATCCGGTATTCTACAAAGAAAAAATTGGAACACAAAGTATTACCAGGCATAAAGGTTTGAGGGGCATCTCCTAACAGACTGCGAGGCTGCCACTCAGAGAAGATTCAGGAACCTGGGTAGCTACCAGGTGGAAGAGGAGGATATACCCTTCCTACTAGGTTACTAGGTTCCTCAGGGATCTTAATCTTATGGAGTTTCTGTAGTACGGATGTTCATTTGGGATATTTGCTCGGATGCTGTGGGCAGCCTGCGGCACCCAGGAGACACAGCACTGTAGATCGAAAGGTCGCAGTGCATTGACCCTCTCTTCAAAATAAAGGGTTTGAGGGAAGCTACAAACACTTCGTGGCACTTATCGACTTATCCGAATTAATATCCATTCTCACAAAAAACCTAAATATTCAATAATATCTATTCTATAAAATTTGTTTCAGCTTTAACCATAAGGAAGGTAACTGAAAAAGAAAGGACATACGTGAAACAATCAGAAATTTTCTTCAAATTTTGAATTCCACACATATAGTTTTCCTTGTATTATAGGGGTCTGGAACCGTATCATGTATTAAATAGATACTTCGAGGTAAAATGGACGAGTATATATCACACAGCTGTCATCAGAGCCCTCTAAAATTAATTTTTACGGAAGTATGGAACCCATAATGTACTGAAAAGGTACTTAAGAAGGAAACCTAAAAGAACATTCTAAAATCAGTTTTCTCATTATTTAATGTGTAATAAATAAGAGCCAACAATGTGTAATAAACAATATATTGAAGTAATATACAATATGTATGTTTGAAGTAAAACATTGGAGCTGCCTTCAAAAAAAACTATCAGCATACAGGAAAAAGCAAAATGCCGGGAAAAAGAATAAAAATTACATTTATTTATAGTTGACAAATTCCAGCTGGAACTTTTTGTATGTTGTGATACCCAAACTAAATATTAAATCTGAATTAACTGCGATTTTCATTATAGACTGTTTACAAACATAGACATAAGTAAATGCCATATTCCAAAATCTTATGTTTCTGGACACCAAAAAAAATTGATGGAAAGCGGGATTATTCAGGCAAAGGCAGAAAGCTGGTAGTCATCTCTTTTAATATGTCAAAGTTCAAAGATAATTTTAATGCTAGCACACATAAAATAAAGTAACAAAAATAACTGACTCAAGCATATTTATACCTAATAAGAAAAAAGATATTTTTGTTAAATTTTAAATAATTTTATGATAAAAAATATAAATATGATTTATTACAAGTCAAACAAGTTTTTGTTTTTTTAACTCCTGAGAGGGATATTTAATTTTGTTAAGATTGTACGTTGGTAATACTAACTTGGTGTGTGTAAGAAATTGCGGTCACAGTTCAAACCACGAGCGCATTCAAGATACGTACAATATGAGGCTGTTGGCAACACTTCACTTTCAAATAAGGTAAATTTTGTGTTTTTTAATTGAAATTACTATCAAGCATGTACCATCCCTGTACTGCAATGTGAATGCTTCCGGTATTTAAAAAAAATCAACATAGATTTATTTTTATTAATTGTAATAAATTAATAACATATGTATTCACTTATCTTTATATGTAGAAATAATCGCAAATCGAAGTTAAAATTGAAAAGATTAAATTTATTAGAAAAAAAGACTAGAAAGTTATACTTCACTAATATATTTATCGAGTTACATATGTAAAATTTTTTTCACATCTATTAAATTTGTAAATAATTTGAAGTGTTTTTAATGAATTGCATATTAAGAAAAATATTTTCTGGATTATCAATCATTCCGATTAGAGGTAATAAAAAAAATTACATTTGTTCAATTGTTTTTATGTTTTATGAACATCAAAAAATGAACAGTTTTAATTGTATTACATAATGATATTTAGCTTATGCAATATTAACAGCTGATAATATTATTCTTCGCTTTATTATTTATTAAACAATTTTTTATCATTTTTATCTAATTATAAGTTTCTATCAAAACTAAATGCATATCAGTATGTATAAACTAATAGTTATCTAATGTTAACATAATTTCTTAAAACAGAAAAGAAAAGAGAATTCAATTTCTTTCATATAAATAATTTGATATAAAGTTTGATTCAAAAATTGCTAGAGAATTAATTAAAAGAAAAATATTTGAAAAGTTCTAGTTGAAAATTAATATTTTTACCATCTTGGTCAATTCACTTTTTCTTTGTTACTTTGAGTCCTTGCTAAATTTTTGTAACTGATTGGAAACAATGTGGAGGTGTCTCGCACATAAAGATGATTTAACGCCGCAGATTCCTCTATTAATTTTGCCGAAAAAATGTTTGTAATAAAGTTGCCAATTTCGAGATAATGGCAAAAAAAAAAAATTGAAAACAAATTCTATGTGTCGTACTTCTGGTTAACCAATTTTCTACAAATTCAGAATTCTAGCAAAGTTTCTAATTTAAATTAATATTACATAGGTGGCTGAACCTAAATTTCTCAAAAATTAATTTCCCCGGGAAAATACTTCAAATGAAAGTATAGGCATTTATGTGCGTAGATAATATACGAAATTTAAAGAAAATCGTTTGAGCCATTTTTGAGAAAATCGCGGCAAAACTGGAAAAAAGTATTCAGTAAAATCGTACTTCCGATTGGATGGATTTTGTATAAAACCTTATTGTCATACGTGGTAGAGTCTCTACAGCTCACTGTCCGGTGATAGGCAGTCTTGTCTCTGCTCGGATGCCAGCAGTGCACTGAGAAGGTTCCGTGAGGCCCAATAGATCTTTCAAGTCGCGATGCATATCACCTTAAATAAAAATAAATAAAAAAATGCAGGTCTATCGATTTTTATTTCAATTTTCCTTTCAGCAAAGTTAACTTTAGATGGTTTATTGGAGAGTAATGGCTTTAAACTTACCTCTGAAGTGTTATTTTATCATAACCTAATCAGTATTGAACAGATGTTTGATCCGCAATAATCGACAAAATATCTGCTTCTTGTGCGCTTCTACTCTAAGTCAGTCTAGTAAAGTGGCAAAAAAAAAAAAAAGTCAATGTCTCTCAATAAACAAACTTGATAAACCAGATTTCTGTTGATGGATAAAAATCCGAAACCGGTCAGAATAAAGTGAAAGAAGCACGCTATGACGGTGGCATACAAGCTCATCTACAGCTATCTTTGGGGTTTGGTTATAAATCGAATGTATTTATTCAATCAAGTTGAAATTTTATAAGTTTGCTGTTAATGTCCTAAGGTAAAGGGTAGGTTAGTTTTTGTTTCGCTAGGCAAATTACCTCTCCATACTAAAAGAAAGCTAGAAATCAGAGACTTTAATAATCTCCATTGATATTACTATAACCATAGATATTTTTTATAACCATATAAACTGAAATTTACAACAATTTTTATTCTAAATAAAATTTTATAGAATGAAATTTTCACTTTCACTTTAATTTTTTTACCATAATAATCATTTACTACATTTTAAATAAACATAATATGTTCCAATTATATAATTAGTAATTTCTAGCAATATTTCCATTTTTAAACTTGCAAAAAAAATTCTGATCAAGGTTACCATAGCAACTATTGTCTACTTTTAACAGGTGTTAATAAACATGTGTTCCACTTATAATTTAGTTAATATAAGAAGTGATATTTCCATTTTTAAAATACACTAACCATGGTGCATTACACAGTTACCATCATAATCTATACGTTTTATAGCTTATGTATGTGAAAATATGTTTTACATTTATTATATCAATAATTACAATGATTTACATAATGTGATTTTTATGACCTTAATAAAGGGGAACAAAAATATCAATATTAAAGATGACTTATAATTATTAATACCACTCATTATATTTATGTAATGAGAGGTCAGTATAGTGCAAAAGAATTGTTTATCGTGCAACGGCCGTTTTTCTTCTAAAACTACAGGAAAATATTCGGAAAAATCCAGTCATAATGGAAATATTTGGCGCATACAAATAAAATATAATCACAAAAATGTATTAACATAGATTATATTTACGAATATCCACACAAAAAAAAAAAAATCTGGCATGTAACTTTCACAGACTTTTCGCTTAAAGAGCAATTCAAGCAATTACAATTGGAAGTTTTTGGAATACAAGTTCCAGCTTATAAAAAAGCTACCATTTGAATGTAATTACAATTTAGTTCAGAAAACAACAATTTCAACTAACCTCAACATCCCTTGGACTTTAACGTCATAGACTACTTTTTAGAAGCTCCCTAAAATATATATATATATATGTTCTAATTTTCCAAATAAACACTTGAACATTCAAAGTTTTTTAAGTAGAAGTTTTTCACGTTTGGGCCGTTTTTGAGAAATTCCAAGAAACTTAAAAAAAAAAAAGAAACCTTAGCAAATTCACAATTTTCGGTTAACAGATTTTCATCAGATTTGAAATTCTAGCATTGCTTTTAATGTATCCTTAATATTATTCAGATGGTAGAATCCTAGGCGGCAAACCTTATTGTCAGATGCGGTGGAGTAGTAAAGTATATTGAATATCCAGTTTCAGCTTCCTAAGATTTTTAAAATATTTTCTTCATACATACACAAAGAATCAGGCTATCATGGAAAATCTCTCTGACTGGGAAATAGAAACATTTGCAAAGCCAAAAGTGTTTACCCTTTGTATAATTTAATGGTTTTTCTTTCAGTAGGTGGGTGGGTGGGGGGCCATTGTGGAAGGGCAATGTGAGGTGGTTGTGGTGGACTGTTAAATGGCTATTAAAGTCTTGATAACACATATTCTATAAGCATCAATTAATACGAAATGAGGAACTCAATGCGGAAGTCTTTTTTTTAAAAACTTTAATCCTTTCTCTGTATGGAACATACACATACATAATGAGCATTTGTAATAAGTGTATGTGTACGTATGTGTGCGAAAAGCATAGCTCAAAAGTGAAAAATTACCGGAAGCATAAAACTTGATATTCCGTTTATCTACCTACACCGCATCTGATCATTAGATTTTGGTTAAAATCTGTCAACCGGAAGTGCGATTTTACGTTTTTTTTTTGTTTTTTTTTTTAATTTTTCGCAATTTTCTCGAAATGGGCTCTGATTTTTTTTAATACTTTCCCTTACTCCCAGTAAGGGGAGGTATTGTAATCGTGTTAAATTTTCGATATCGAGTTTTCACCGGAAATATCCGTTTTGAGGTCCCCTGAGTCAGAAAAAGTAGTTTTTAGCAAATGATCTCTCTCTCTCTCTGTGTGTGTGTGTGTGTGTGTGTGTGTGTATGTGAACAGCATAACTTAAAAACGAAAAACCGTAGAAAGTTGAAACTTGATATATATTCCGTTTAGGTATCACCACGGCATCTGACAGTGGGTCATCTGTCAAAATTCCTCAACCGGAAGTACCACTTTACTTGTTATTTTTTTTTACTTTTTTGCGATTTTCTCTAAAATTGCTCCGACGATTTTCTTAAAACTTGGTATATCAACTACACATACAAAGAGCTACATCTTTTATTTGAAACATTTCTCTGCGAAAATTTATTTAAGGGCAGTTATGGGGGAGGTGGAGGGGTTAGGTTTTCATTTAAAGTGCTATTTCAGTTTATTACACAATTCTATCATCTAAATAATGTTAATTAGAATTCAATATGTTGTTGAAATTCCGAGTTTGAAAAAAATCAGATGACCGGAAGTGCGTTTAGTTTACCACTTTAGTAAATGATTTTTCCACTTTTTCGCGATTTTCTCAAAAATGGCTTCGACGATTTTCTTGAAACGTATTGTATAAACTAAGCATGCAGAGGTCTACATCTTTTATTTAAAACATTTCTCTGGAAAAGTTCATTTAAGGGCACTTTTAGGGGAGGGGTGGGGTTACAGCTTCCTCTAAAGTGGTATCATAGTTGATTATACAATTCTATCATCCAAACAAAATTAATTAGAAATAAATAGATGGCCAAAATTTCAAGTTTCAAGAAAATTAGTAAACTACTTGTCCAGTAGTCCGGAAGTGCGCTTTTACTGGACAGTTTTTTCAGTTTTCGTCCAATTTCATTAAATTTGGTACACTGCGATTATCGTGGAGAGAACTGGAGTAAGAGATAGTTGTGTGAGTGTTTCACACCAGATTTTTTTATTTAAACATCGAATACATCTAAAAAACATAAATTCCTATCACTTGCACTTGCGGAAATGCGACATTAAAAGTAAGTAATGCCTATTTTTTCAGGCGGGCTTAACGTCCAACTACCAAATTAGGTGCCGTGGACGGGGGCGGAAGTACCTACTTTACTGTTAACATTTTTCATACCAATATAAAATTTAACAGTTATACGCTGGACTCGAACTGGGGTCCTCCCACTTACAAGTCCATGCTCATAACCACTACACCAACACCCGCCCCAAGTGCGACATTATATTATTATAGTATTTGGAATTTTCTCTAAAACTGCTATAAACTCATATTCATTAAACTTGGAATACAAACTGCACAGATATTTAATGTATCACTTTCATTTAAAGCATTTTTTTTTGGAAAATTAGAATTTAGAGGGGTGACGTAACATTTTAAATGTTATTTGGTTTTGTTTAGTGTTATTGGCACCATTTTTTGGACTGGTAATATACTCACTCAAGATCCTGATGTTTATGTTATGGCAACTGATTACAAATCTGCAAGTTTAAACACATTTTGCCATTTTTTTTTTTTATAATAAATTCGTGCTAATTGCAAGTAAGAGAAAATAATTTGAGTGCTTCACACCGGTTTTTTTTTTTTTTTTTTTTAAATAATTAATGCATATTCGCTAAAAGAAAAAAATCTCTCTAGATGGATTTTCCAAACCTAATAATATTGTATTATAGTTACTATCTTTGAGCATTTATGTGCACATAAATTTAAAATTCTTTTTTATTACAATTTATGTCTATAATTAATTATTATAATAATAAAGTTTACTTTATTAATATTATTGCTTTTATTAATTTAATATAAACTGAAGTTTTTGGGAAAAATTACAGTTATAATTTTCTCAAAACTGCCTTTAAACCGTTTCACTTAGAAAAAAGAAAAAAAATCTGAATTAAATACAATCATATATAAAATGACAAAATTTTCTGTTCATTTCAAAATTTTTTCAAACTTGGAATTTCAACAACATATTTAATTCTAAATAACATTATTTAGATGACAGAATTGTCTAATAAACTGAAATAGCACTTTAGATGGAAACCTAACCCCACCTCTCCCCCAAAAGTGCCTTTAAATGATTTTCCCAGAGAAATGTTTCAAATAAAAGTTGTAGCTCTTTGTATGTGTGGTTGATGTTGATGTTCCAAGTTTAAAGAAAATCGTCGGAGCCATTTTTGAGAAAATCGCAAAAAAGTAAAAAAATCTAACTAGTAAAGTGGTACTTCCGGTTGAGGAATTTTGACAGATAACGTACTGTCAGATGCCATGGTGATACCTAAACGGAATATCAAGTTTCAACTTTCTACGGTTTTTCGTTTTTGAGCTATGCTGTTCACATACATACATACATACATAGCCACACACACACAGACCATTTGCTAAAAACCACTTTTTTGGACTCAGGGGACCTCAAAACGGATATTTCCGGTGAAAACTCGATATCGAAAATTTGACACGATTACAATACTTCCTGTTACTAGGAGTAACAGGAAGTAAAAAACATTCAGTAAAGTCGCACTTCCAGTTGAGGGATTTCGTCCGAAACTTTCGTGTCAAAATGTAGCGAGGTGGTAGTAGTACCTTGCTAACAATATTTAGGTAGGTATATTCGCTAAAAACATTTTTCTTCACAAGGGATGATGGAATCTCAAAACATGTATTTGCTCTTACAAGGGTGCAAGAGAAAGTCAAGATGTTTTAAATTAAAATGAAAGCCGGGCTTAGCTCCTTGGTTTAGAACACTGTCCTGTTCATAGGCACATTGTCCAGTAACGAGAGAAAAAGTGCTTGAATGCCGTCTGTGTACTGAGAAGACTCTGGGCGCCAATGAGCGCAGGTATTAACAACCCATAATAAATAAATCCATAGGTGAAAGATCTTTATGTAGGTAACCAAATTTCAAGTCTTTTGAGCCCCTTTCTGATTGAGAGTAAAAAAAAAAAAATCTGGTGTGAAACACTCACACAACTTTCTCTTACTCCAGTTCTCAAAATTATAACAAACAAATTTTATAGTTGTTGCACCAAATTTAATGAAATTTGCCGAATTTAATGAATTTGTGAAAAAACTATTCATTAAAGGCGCACTTCCGGTTTACTGATTTCCTTCAAACTCGGAATTTTGGCCATCTATTTATTTCTAATTAATTTCATTCGGATGATAGAGTCGTATAATCAAGTATGATACCACTTTAGAGGAAGCTGTAACCCTACCCCTCTCCTAAAAGTGCCCTTAAATGAATTTTTCCAGAGAAATGTTTTATATAAAAGTTGTAGATCTTTGTATGTTTAGTTTATATGTGTAGTTTCGAAGAAAATCGCGAAAAAGTGAAAAAATCATTTAGTAAAGTGTTAAAACAAAAGCACTTCCGGTTATCCGATTTTCCTCAAATTCGGAATTTCAACAACATATTTAATTCTAATTAACATTATTTAAATGAGCGAATTGTGTAATAAACTGAAATAGCACTTTAGAGGTTAACCTAACCCCACCCCTCCCCCAAAAGTGCCCTTAAATGAATTTTCCCAGAGAAATGTTTCAAATAAAAGTTGTAGCTCTTTGTGTGTGTAGTTGATATACCATGTTTTGAGAAAATCGCAAAAAAGTAAAAAAAATAACAAGTAAAGTGGTACTTCCGGTTGAGGAATTTTGACAGATGACCCGAGATAACAGTCAGATAACTGAGATAGTAGTCAGATGCCATGGTAACACATGCCCGAGATAACAATAAACTGAGATAGCAGTCAGATGCCATGGTGATACCTAAACGGAATATCAAGTTTCAACTTTCTACGGTTTTTCGTTTTTGAGCTATGCTGTTCACATACACACACACAGACCATTTGCTAAAAACCACTTTTTCTGACTCAGGGGACCTCAAAATTGATATTTCCGGTGAAATCTCAATATCGAAAATTTGACACGATTACAATACTTCCTCTTACTTGAAAGTTCAAACTTGATATTCCGCTTAGTTATCACCATTGGATCTGATAGTGGGTCATATGTCAAAATTCCTCAACCGGAAGTACCATTTTAATATTGTTTTTTTTTACGTTCTTGCGATTTTCTCAAAAATGGCTCCAACGATCTTCTTTAAACTTGGTATATCAACTACACATACTAACAGCTACAACTTCTATTTAAAACATTTCTCAGAGAAAATTCATTTCTGTGCCGGGGTGGGGTTAGGTTTTCATCTTAACTGCTATTTCAGTTTATTAGACTATTCTGTCATCTAAATAATGTTATTTAGAATATTAAATATGTTGTTGAAATTCCGAGTATGAAAAAAATCGGACAACCGGAAGTGTGTTTGTTTTAACACTTTATTAAATGATTTTTTCACTTTTTCGCGATTTTCTCAAAAATGGCTCCTACGATTTTCTTGAAACTCCGTATATAAACTAAACATGCAATGATCTACATCTTTTATTTAAATCATTTCTCTGGGGAAATTCATTTAAGGGCACTTTTAGGGCAGGGGTGGGGTTACAGCTTCCTCTAAAGTGGTATCATAGTTGATTATACAATTCTATCATCCAAACAATAATAATTAGAAATAAATGGATGGCCAAAATTCCAAGTTTTAAGAAAATTAGTAAGCCGGAAGTGCGCTTTTACTGAACACTTTTTTCAGTTTTCGACGAATTTCGTTATATTGGGTACACAAACTATAACTTTTGTCAATTGAGAACAGGAGTAAGAGAAAGTTGTGTGAGTGTTTCACACCAGATTTGTTTCATGATACTTGGGTCAACACCAACTTTCCCCTCAACGGGAATCGAACCCTGAAATTCTCGCACCAAAGGCGAGTGCGTTAGCCACTAGAAAAACGCGTGAGGACAAATTACAATTCTAAGTGTACATTGTTTACTAAGCCTATAATTTTTACTTGAAATCTTTTGCTGGAAAAAATTGTTGGTTTGGTAATTGTAATGTTAAGCTTACTTCTGAACTTCTATTTCAGAAGAATGTCTAGTCACGGAATCGATAAGAACTCAGTTTTAAAATTTGACAGATCATAAGTTTACGTATTATTACTGTTTAGAAAAATAAAAATGTAATAAAAAGAATTATTCATGTTCATTATCACAGTTTGAAATCATATTATATTTTTACTTTTATAAACGTCATATCTGTAAAGATAAAAAAAATAAGGCAGTCTTTATTATTCTATTGTATCTAATTTAGCTAAGGCGGTATAAAATAATTTTTTTATTTTAATAAAGTATAAGATCGTTATATATATTTTCAATTATTAAAAGTGATTTAATTTTAATAATTGTTTAATTTATTAATTGAAGAGTACAAAACAATAAATCTCTTAAATTTGAGAGATATTTCAAACTGTTGATAACTGGCAAATTGTAAAATATTAGTGTCAAAACATATACGTACACAATAAGAAGTTAATGTTACAAATTTGCCACATTGTCAACATTTTCTTTTACAACAGCAAGTTAATGTAAAAAATTTGCAGAAATCTAACAATCCATTTGATTGTCACATGGCTGGTTTGACCTTAAGGTTTTCTGAAGATAAAAAAATGAAAAAAAAAAACGTTAATTTAGTTCAATAAACTTGAATTGTATTGATTTTTAAACAGTTACCTTAAAGTTTTAAGACTTGTTTTTTGGGGTATCGGGAATTCTGGCTTGAAATAAGTCTTTCTCTTATTTAATACATTTCTCACAATTCTAATAAACTTCCAAACTTAGAGAATACAACACAAGTTTTGTTGCCTTCATTATTATGTAAATGATTCTCTCAACCATACATTATATTGAAATGGTACTTTAGATGGAGAGCTAATATGGCTACACCTCCTTAGCACCCCATTGTAAATAAAAACTTATTTCCCGTCGTCAAATTTTTGTAATCTAGTTTTCATCGGAATAACAAAAACCACTCAAAAAAGTCCGATGATAGAGATACAATTTTAATACTTTTTCTTTTAAGCGGCCTCTTACACGGTCAATAATATTGTCAATATCAGTATTGACAATGTAACCATCAATACTCGTGCTAACCAGTTTCAATATTTCATTACACACGATCAATATTATTGTCAATACTTTTGTCAATAACTGTGCTCATTAGTTACTACTTCTGCCACTAGGAGAGTGAATTTACGTGTTTGTACTCGTTATTTTGTTGGCTTTTTTTACCTTAAAAAATGAATAATCGTACAAAAGCTTGCGTAGCCATTATTTTGGCGTTTGGCACTACTCATAAAGTCCTTTAACCTATTATAATAGTATCGCTTTTGTTTTGTACAGGTTAGTTTCAACGTTGTATAAAACTATTGAACTGAGTATTGATGGAAATATTGGCGCCGCCCCTACACGGTCAATATCTCCTCCAATTCTCAGTATTGATACACGAAATCAGAAAATCTGAATTTCATCAATACTCTTGTCAATACCGACCATCAATACAATTTTTTCACCTTACATGGTCAATATTATTGCCAGTACTCTAAAGTATTGACCGTGTAGAGGCCGCTTTAGGAACATATTTTTCTTACATACCGAGGTGAGATTTAGTATTCAACCAAGCATTCCAATTCCTATCGTAATTCCTCCCAGTCCAAATTCCTTACAAACACATTTTTATATGCCTCTAATATTACCCTATTGTATCCCAACCTGTCAAATGCCGTTACTATTGTCAATCTTAATTCCCATTCCTGTTCGTTAAATTACGAATGTTATACGCAGTTGGTTCAGTGATATAATCACTTCTTTACCTGCTAAAATTAGTAAGTAGTTTACTTATCCCCCCCCACCTCATTATTGGGATAAATGAGTAAAGTTAGAAGTTGAAATAAAGTTTGTTGTAAAATTTAAAGGAAATCATATAATTTTATTAACAGGGGTAAGAAAAAAATTGTTGTGTTTCAAAACAATTTTATTTTTCTTTGAGAAAAGAAAATTCTAATAAACTTTGGGAATAAGAATGATCAGCAAACAGCAAGGTAGTGAAATATTTTTATTTTCTACCAAACAAAAATAATAGGGAAGGATTAGCTCAGTGATAGCGCGATGGACTAGCAACTCGGATGTCCCAGGTTAGAATCCAGCATGCGGCTCTTGGATTTTTTCTTCCTAGGAGCCTCTACGCTTACTGACCTGATGAGCTCACTGTCCGGTGATGGGCAGTGTTGTCTGTGCTAGAGAACCCTGTCCAGAAGCCGGCAGGCTCAGGGGGAACACATTAGATCTTTCAGGTCGCAGTACGATCCCTTAAAAATAAAAATAAAAAATCTCATTCTTCTCCTTTCTTATCTCATTTACTATAAATATTCAAAACAATTTATACCTGAAAAAATGTTTTGATTTGTATGAAATGTGTTTATAAAGCTCATACTGTCCAAATTAAAAGTAATAATAGGTGCATTTATGTACCTGACCTAACCCGAGAAGATGACTTCACATAACTGTCACTGATAGGAAAGTGACCGTCAACCGTTATTTTTTTAAAGTGTTTAATGAGTGAGTGATATAAACGTAGAAGGGGAGGGACGAAAAATAAGGAACAGAAATTAAATGAGAAACATGTAAATATTGGCTTGAATTGTAAACAAAGCTTACAATTACAAGCTTATGTAGTGATTTTCGGTTATTAGGTATTCCATAAAGGTTTAATAATTATATTACATGCAAGCCCGCCTGTTCAATGCTGCCATGGAAAATGGTCTGCGACTTAAATTAATTTGAAATCCTCGATTCAGTGTAGTAAATTTACATCCTAAAGTAATTTTCTTAAACTCCGTCATTTTTATGATTAGCTTCAAGAAGTAACGATACCAATTCAAACTAAAACAAGATTAATGAATGAATGTATGTTAAGAAAACGACAGAAAAACAATTGTAAAAATAAATAAGAAATAAAAACCTTTTGAGACAAAGGCTATTGAAACGAGTCCATAAAGTGGTGAGGTTATGAACATTTTTGCCAGAGACTTCAGGTCTTTAACCTTACTGTCCCCTATGTGCTAAGTACCTACTATTGGCTGATTCGTACCCGCAAAACAGAAATATAGAAAACTATGCAATAATTGACCTTGACATCTGTTCAAGGTCAAGTGTCAAATTATCTAAATTTTTATATCGGAAATATATATTTTGAGATTCGGTGATATAGAAAAATAAGTTTTTTAAAATTGGTTGTTTTTAGTAATTAGTCAACGTTATTCCAAAAACGAACAAACAGTCGAGTTTTGCTCGAAAATGTCACCAACTATTGTCATTCAAACTCAGTACTATTATACATTTATATTATGCAAATTTAATATATATATTCGTTATTTTATATTTATATTATTGAGAAAACTGAATGTAGGGAATCCTATGGAACTGTGAGTAAAGCGTTTATTTAAACATTACTGTTTACTGTACGAAGCCATTTCCTTCACATAATACTGACAATTAAAATTTAAACACTGCAATATAATAAATCGAATTGAAAAGAATCGATCAAGGTAAGTCAGAATCCACGCGCAGGATAGTTGATGAGTCTTGTTCATAGCTCATTCATTTGTGATTTACCAGAACATGAACAATATACAAATCTATCAGAAAGTGAGAGTGTTTCACACCAGATTTCTTTTCACTTAGCTGGACATTATGAAATTTTGGAGCTTAAAAATTATTATACGCTTAGGTTCCTTCTATGTAAATGAGTCCTGCATGGATGTTTAGAAATACAAGGGACTAAAATAACTGAAAAAATTTCTTCTCGTTTGGTTTTCTGTATTTTTATCCTATGATTCGGATTAAAGACTGTAGGAGCAAAAATTTAGTATGAGCTGAACTTAAAACTGTAATATTCAGTAATTCTTTAGAAAAACCCTGAAAATTAACAACATGTATGTAAATATTTCAATCGACATTGTTGCATTAAAAAAAGTGACAGAGAGAAACCTAATTGTATTTAAATTGATTAATTAATTTAGGAAAACATTACTATTATTACTTCAGTACCTCACCACACGAACGTCACTTTACTGACGTACGAGTACTGCCTGTGAAACCGCCCTCTTTGTTGTTATTGTAGAACTACAATAATAAGTAATAAAAATAAAGTATTTTTCCACTAACTTTAAATAAATTTGCTCAGTCATAAAATTTACATAAAAATAAAAAGATAAAATATACCATAATAGAATAGATCTTAGAGAAGTTGTAAGTTTTTAACGTGTGAAACTAATTGTATTCATATATAAACATCTTTTTATTAGTTATATAACTTATGATTTTTTTTTTTTACATGATTTATATTTATGTATTATATTTCACCATTATTTTGTTAAATATTAATTTAATAGTTTTCATTTAATAACAAATCAATAAAAGTTATATTTAGGTAGGCAAAACTATGAAATGACTCGTAAAAAATTGCATAAAATTTTATTTCAAAAGATTATTAGAGAACATTAATATACCGCTTCCTTATGACTGGGCTCTTCTTCAAATAAGATCTACAGTAGGGTAGATCGATGCTTCAAATGAGTATCGATGCTCTGGCATTTGTGCTCACAACACAATTTGAACTCTGTCAAGTGTAATTTCAATTATGTGGTTGAGAAACTTAAAAAAATCTGGTGTGAAACACTCACACGGCTTTCTCTGATAAATGGCGAATTTTCTTGGCACTTATAAACTCTTAGTTGTGATTATCGGCATTTTTATAGAGAAAATCACAAAAAACTGAAAAGTCTATTCAGTAAAGTGGAATTTTAGCAACTTATATAATTCTAATTAATATTATTTAGTTGACAGAATTATATAGACCATTGTTGAACTGAAATAGCATGTTAGAGAAACATAACCCCAACTTTCCCCCAAAAGTCCCCTTAAATGAATTTTTCTGGAGAAATCTTGCAAATAAAAGATGTAGCTGTTTATATGTGAAGTTAATATTTAATGTTTAAAGAAAATCGTTGGAGCTGTTTTAATAAAGATGCTAACAGAAAACTGAAAACTACGTTCAGTAAAACACACTTCCGATCATCCGATTTTCTTCAAACTTGGAATTTCGACAGTATATTTAATACTCATTAATATTATTTAAATAATAGAATTGCATAATATACTGAAATAGCACTTTAGTGGAACCAGAACCACACCCCTCCCTAAAGTCTCCTTAAATGAATTTTCCCGGAGAAATGTTTCAAATAAAAGTTGTAGCTCTTTCTATGTGTAATGTGATATTATAAGTATAAAGAAAATCGTTGAAGCTCTTTTTGAGAAAATCACAAAAAAACTGAAAAACCCATTCAGTAAATGGATTTTGCCCGAAAACTTTATCTGATGCGGTGGTAGTACCTAAAACGGAATACAAAGTTTGAGCTTCATGTATTCGTTTTTGAGTTATTCTTTTTACATACAGGCCATTTTATAAAAACAATTTTTTTGGGCTCAGAGGACCTCAAAATAAAGAAAATATTAAGATTGAATTTAAAAAAAGGGAAAGAATAGCGACCCAATTACCTCTTAGGGGACTTCACAATTACTCTATTTTTTACTACTTTCTTCCGAACATACAATATTGTTGCAAAATTTCTTTTTTGTTGACATAATTTTTAGATTCATTTTTATTATCCTAGCTATGATACTAAAAAGAAAGGTGCAAAAATATGTTAAGATCTCTTCATAAACTTCTTTGTTTCATTAAAGTATTTCAATAAAACAAGCCTTATGTTCTAATCGTTCATAAATACGTAGTAATAGTTATGTAAATTTTCATTTGTTATGGAGTAATTTGTGGTAAAAATAGACTGACATACAAAACAAATTCTGTAGTTATGGAAATGTAAAAAGATAGATATCAAAAATCAAAGGACAGTCAAAAATGCAATTTTATTTTTTATATATTTTACCAAAAATTTATAGAATTTAAATCTAGTTTTCATTAAATAAAGCTTATTTCTGCTATATCGATTAGAAACTAAAACAAGTCATTTTGCAACTTACGATAATCTGCAACGTGAATTGAAACCATAAATTTAACCTCCATAAATACATCAGGTTCACCTTGGATTGCTTACTGTTCTGAAACCTTCCTGGTTCTAGAGAGCCTTTTCAGTGAAATTGAGATGAAATATTTTCTTTCTAATAGATTATTAAAAGTAATACTTGTGATTAATTCTTTTTTTAAGGAAAGTTGTCACCACCATACCGATGGTGAAACTTTTAAAGTAAGTCAAACTTTTTTACTTCTGATTTTTCATCATATTGAATTGTATGTAATGTATAACTCATATACGCTCCTGAACTTTTATAGTTACAATTAAGTATAAATGTTATGGCTACTTGTAATGAATGTAAATCTATTCCCCTTATTCGAAAAAGTCTTACTGTGACTGTTTAAACTAAACCATTTTGAAAATTAGATTGTTTAGGAGATAGAACTAATCTGCAGCCTAATAATAATAATGACATTTTAATAATTATATATAAATGTACTCGAACAATGTTAGTCTTATAAACAATTTGCTAATTCAATTCATGATGTATACATTTCAAGTTCAACTGCTCAAACAAAAAAAATTACATATGTTTTCTTTCGGATTGAAGAGTGGGAAATAAATACTAGCATGCCTACTACTGCATTCTAGCGACATAAATAAATACCTGCTGAGAAGTTTGCTTACATAAATAAACTTTATGAAGTATCAAACTTATACTTATATAAAATTTATGCAGTAATGTCAATATGTAGCTTACATTAAGTAGATACAAGCAATCAGTTTTTATTGTTTTTGAATAATATATTAATTTCACAAAAGAGGTCTTTAGAAAATCCTCCTCTCAATGCGTGTGAACATGTGTATTGTATCCCAAAAAAATCTTGCAAGTTCGGACTAAACTTTTTATTTGGGAATCTCCGATGGAAAGATTGCAGTCAAATTTCTTAGTCGGAAGTACCGCTTTACCAAAGGAATCTTTCATTTTTGTTGTTGTTGATTTTCGCGAAAATAGCAGCAACAATTTTCTTTTAAGTTTGTATGTAACTAAATAATGTTCGTCCACCATTATTATCTGAAACATTTTCTAGTAAAATTGATAGTAGGTGATTTGATGGAGGGATTACATTAGTCTTCCGTCTATTTCAGTATATTTTACCTATATACAGTTGATGAGAATTAAATGTGTTATCAAAAACTGGAGGTGGGGGATATCGGTTGACCGAAAATGCGAAATTACAGATTTTTTTTTTTCAGTTTTCCTAGAGGTATACTAACATCACTACATATATGTAGATTGTAACGTTTTTCGAGCAAATTGATTTTTAGATAAATTTCGCGGGAAGTTGGGACGTTACGCTTCCCCCCAGAAGCAATTTTTTTTTATAAAATTGATTAACCCATGTTTATAATATTTAGTGACTATTATCACTGAAAATATCAAGTTTGTATAAAATTTGAAATATGTAAATTGCAGTAAAACAAAACTGGATGCATACCAAATTTGTTGTTTTCAGTATTTATGAATTTCTTTTTTTCTTAAAATCCTACAGCTCTCACATGAAAATAAAATTTTCAGTTTCCTCAAAATTACATGAACTTTAACATCTTTTGATTAGGATATTTTTTTTAGGAACAAATACGCAATGAAACATAATAAAAAAGCTTTTTTTTGCCCCTAATTTATCTACTTTTAGGAATGGAATAGAGAATCCATAAGAAGCCTTATGACGCCTATGATGTTAGGCATTAATTAATTTACCCATATATTTTATTTTTTTAACTTTCTTGCTGCCTTGCTCTTTGAAATGAAATATATTTTTTCGCTTGCATTAAACGGTAATGGACTGAATTTTTTAAAGATACAAAATTTCATAATAATATCCATATAATGGTAAATATTTTATGCAAAACTCAAATCGGTTTGGAAAAAACTAAGGATTATTTTTTTTTGTTTAAATAATTAAATTTATTTCTTTTCCATTGGATTAGTGATTTTTTAGGAGATTTTCGCATTTGGAATTTTTTTATTTAATTTAGATTAGTTTTTTCTATGTCTTGAATCAGAAGTTTAGATGATTCTGGTTATCTGATCCAAGAAATGGTAATCTTTAAATTGTAAATGAAAATGAAGAAAGTTTCAAATAAAAGTATCCAATGCTTCAATTGTTAAATATTTCTTGAAATAATCACAAAACAAGGTAATAAAAAATTTATATAAATTTTTATTGAAATACTAGATTTTTATGCAACAGTGACAATGTTTTACTGATTTATTTATAGTTTGTATGTCATTAACTATAAAGTTTTATGATATGTCATAATAGTAAAGAATGTTAAATCATAAAGTTTTTGTCGTTTAGTTTTTTTTTTGTTCTGCCATCTTATTTGTGAGTATGTAAACAGTTTTTACAGAGATGTGATCGAATAGAACTAGAAAAGAGAATGGAATTTAGGGTATGTATTGAATAATGAATGACCATAGTGAAGGAAGTAGATTTAAGTGATATATTAGTTATAATGGCACACCACTGAATGTGGGCTAGCTACATTGTTGCGTATTAAATCGTGCCTGACACTTTTTGCTAGTTGATTATTTTTTTCCTTACGATTTACATTTTTACTGTTATGGTTACTATTCTATACCAAAAAAGTATTTTATTTTAGAGGAAGTGTTGCGTTTGTTTCGAAATTT
Source organism: Triatoma infestans (assembly GCA_011037195.1). NCBI lineage: Eukaryota > Metazoa > Arthropoda > Insecta > Hemiptera > Reduviidae > Triatoma > Triatoma infestans. Next base: position 47,084 of record JAAEAF010005524.1, read on the forward strand.
GCAATTGAATTCTCATCAGAAATACGAGTATATATGCGTGTGCATGTGTGTATAACTATAAACTCAAAAATGAAAAATCACACTAAGCTCAGACTTGATATTCATTTAGGTTCCAACGAAACGAAGGTTTTAGTTAAACTTCTCAACCAGAAATGTGCATCTTTACTGAATAAATAACATTTAGCTTGAAATATAAAAACATTTATTTAAGTGCATTACAAAATTTTTATTTTTATTTTTTATTGTTGACTGATATTTACAATTTTGTCCTTACACAGTAAGTAAATACGTTAGCGGTGACTTAGAGGGTACATGGCGTGAGGGACATCGGGGGCAGATATCTCCTAGCGGAGATAATCCCAAGCACTAGTAACTTTTACTAGCCCTTGAGGTTTTTGCGAAGCCAACGGCGTTTCATCCGTCTCGGCGTGTTATCTGGGATAATTAGGTGCGGACAGTCTCGGAACGAGGAGTTTAGGATGGGCAGTGATGGAATCATGGAATTTTTAGTTATGGCATTTGTCTAAATGGGATACAAAAGGATCATTAAGATCCGAATGGGGAGGGTAATATCAAAAAACAAAAAATGGGGCGTTTGTGATTCGATGAAGAACTTTTTAGATTTGGAGGATTGGATACAATAGGAATTGGAATGCTTGGTTGAACCCCAACCTCACACATCCATATGTTCAAAGGGGTATTATCATTGTGTTATTAATCACTCTTTTGTTGTTCATGGAAAGTTTAGAACGTCTGTCTCGTAGCATCGAGACAAGTTTGTAACGTCGATTGAGGTCTAGTCTATGGGTTCCAGTTTATACGTTTGTCTAAATACGGTCCAAGGTATCGTACGTTGTCCACAGATAATATTATTGTCCCATGGAGGAGGAGGCTAGGAGGGAGGGTGGCACGACGAAGAGCAAAATTTATATTCACGCTTTTATAGGGATTTACTTTAATTTGCCATTTTGTTAGCCATTTCTGTAAAGTGTTTGTGGGTCTGAATGCCTCTTGAGGCAAAGACAAGAACGGTGTTAAGAGTCCATGACCCGGTATCATCTTCGTAGATGAAAAGAATTGTTTCGGGATGGGTGGGAATGTTTGCTGTAAAGAACTGTATACAACAGGGGATAGGCAAGGTCGTGAAAGTAGGCATTTTAATTGTAATTATTTATTAGTATTTTTGTAGCTTGTTAGAAACCATACCATGAAAGAGTATATGGTCCAAACTGATGTAATAATTCATGTAATTTTTTTTTTTTTAAAAACACTTAATATAAACTTTCCCTTCTATAAAAAAAACGTGTTCATCTCATAAGAACTTAAATTTTTTGTTATTATTAAGAAAAAAGAAACATCAAATTTCTAATTTAAATTTAAAATAAAATTGGCAAACAAAGAAAAATATTCAAGAATGTTTTAGTTTAAACTTTATCCGCCAGATTGCAGAGATAACAACATCCACTATCTCCTATTTCATTTGGACATTGCTCGTGTTTAATTATTGTGCAGAATTGGATAAAAAAAAAAAAAAATGTGATAACATTATCTTTAAATACATATTTCATTTTAAACTAATTAAGATAATATCAACCATCAATCATTTCCAAAAGATATGTAACTTCTTTCAGGCAGATAATTGTTCAATTATAAGAAAAAGAAAAAAAATCAGATTTTATACACGATTTTCTCAAACAGCAGTGCTCAAGAGCAAGCAGATGTAGAAACTTCTTCAAAAATGGAATTATTGTTATTAAATAGGTTGTGGAAGAGTACATTATACAGAAATTACAAAGTAAGCTGCTCAAAAACCGTGTAAAGCTGGTTTTAAGAAAATCACGAAAAACATTCAGTAAAGTTGCAAATGCATTTCTGGTTAAGCAATTAATTTTAGCAAAGTTGTCAATATGAGATAAACGTTTGACATAAATATTTTATTAAAATGGCATTTAGACATAAGCTGATATTGCAACCATAGAATACCGAAGTCACTTTTCTCAGAAAAATGTTTTAAACAAATGTGAAAGGCGTGTTATGATAATTGTTGGATCCTTCTGGAAAAAAAAAAATTGCAAAAACTGAATATGACCCAAATAACTTATATAACCAATCGGTAACTCTCTCAACATGAAATGTATTTCATGTCCTATTAAAAAATGTCAAATAGATTTGCACATTATTTGTACCAGTCAAGTAAAATCAAATTAACTATAAAACTATTATATTAATTAGTCAATACCTGTAAGAGAATATTTTTCTTTATTATTATTATTATTATTATTATTATTATTATTATTATTAATGTCTTTATTGATTAATATTTTTGTCAAAATAGGAAGGACAAACAATATACATAACTTAATATAATAAACTAAAGACTACATTTTGGTCGATTGACCGTCAGAGGCCGTAGAATTGACCGTAGTCGTTAGCAAGCTTAAGTAAATAAAAATTATTTATATAAATAAAATAAATACAGTAAATATTTAAATAAAGTAAATTAAACTAGATGTTTTATTATACGCAATGCCAACTGAACATAGCTGAGTGGAATTCGAAAATACAAACGAAAATTAATAAAAAATAAAACAAAATAAAATAATAATATAAATAAATTAATACAGTGTTCAGAGAGAATAATGCAAAAGCTCAGCAGATAACAGTAATTTATAAATAAAACGTTAACAAAATATATACCAGCTCAGGGAGATAAATTAAAATGAAAATAAACTTGCATTAAGCCGTAATTCTTTTGGCTTTAGCAAAAAAATTTGACAGAGCCATCCAGTCTTTACCATTTAAATAGCGCATCATTTCCTCTCCTGTTAACTGTTGATTGGTAAGCCATTTCGCTCTTATACTAGACAATCTTGGACAGATAGCGATAAAATGATAAGTTCTATCAACTAACGCCAAATTACATAAGTCACAATAATCCCTGTCCTCATTACAAAAAGGTGAGTTACCAATATTTATCACACCCCCTCGAGCCTTCATGATCTACCTCTGGAGTTCCAGAGGTATATTGCTAGTGAGGTAATGGCGCTTCCCTAAGTTGAACTCCAACTCTCTGTATATAGGATAACGGCTCATTCTCCTCAACACCTGCCCTAAATTTATTTTCAAGCTGGCATCGAACAGTCTCTCGAATTCGGCTGAAAACACTACTCCATTCATTCAAATTGTTCAAGTTTAACTCCACTTGCAACCCACATTCCCTCAGTAATTTCTTTAAATCTGCATACCAACTTACATTTCTAGTGACTGCTTGTGAGGCGACAATTTTGGGGAGTCTATTATTTGACTATACAAGGATATTTAAATACACGGAGAATGTAATCATGGTGCATTTTGAGAGTGTGTATAAATATGGGCATATAATTGATCTCTTTGTATATAAAGCAGGAGGGTACAAACATTGGCAGTCTAAACATTTTTTTAATATAAAACCTAAACAGCTTTTCAATCTCCTCATGGCATACTCCATCCCAGACCTGACACCATAGCAGGCTACAAAGCGGCTGAGTGCGTTAAATACTTTAAGTTTAGAACGGAAACTAATATTACTATTTTCAGTGTTTCCAGACCGTATTGAGACCCTGCCTGGTTGTAGTTCTTTCTTTTAAATGTCTGTGAAAGGGGACAGTGTACTTATAGTACTACACCCAGATACTTATAGTGATCTACAGTTTCTACTTTTTTATTCTGAAAGTACCATTTCTCTGCTTTAGCTATTCTACCTTCATTGTTAGAAATCACAGTCTTGGATTTGTCAGTATTAAATTTCAAATTCCAAAGAGTGACATATTTTTCTTTAATAATAAATATATAAATCAAGAAAACAATATGTTCACCAATATGGAAAAATAACATGTAATCTTGTTTACTTTTTCTTGCAGTAGATAACAAAAAAAAAATTCTAATTGTGATTTTTATCAGAAATACATGTTTTTGAGACCCTTCTGCATTAATGTCTGTATAGCAGAGCTTGAAACAAAAACAAACAAAAAACCGCTGGTAATTCTCACTGGATATTCTGTTTAACGGAATCCGATTCAAAGAATTAGGTTAGAATCAATAACATCTTAATGAAGCACACTTTTTTTTACGAAAACAGTTCTAAATATTTTATTTAAACTTTAGTATGACGCATATTGAGATCATTGATTTTTGTAAAAAACATGTTTCTTGGAAAAATTAATGTTTAGGGCTATTTTTGGAGGAATTATAACGTTTTAAGTATTGTGACGTTTACAATAAAATGTGGTGTTAAGTTCCCATATATGGGGCATTTAACACAATCAGTATTTTATTAAAATTTTGCTGTTGAAAAATTTGCATTATTTTTACATTCCTTGAGAACATAATAGTTTTTCTGCTTTTTAAATTGAGAATATGATTTAGCAATTTTAGTAGAGAGGTGATTTGAGGCGATAATCGATTACAAGAATGATTTTAGTCGATTCACCGTTGTATTAATTCCAATATTTTGTACAAACGAAAAAATTGTGATAAAATTCATTTTATGAGGAGGTTCTGCTGGAATAGTGTCCGATAGGCTTTCTTATAATCTGACATTTCAATATATAATACAGATTTTAACTTCTATATAATTTTAATCATCGAAATTTGGAGATTGGATTTTTACTTTCTCTTCTTACCCCTATATGAGGAAGTATTCCAATCGTGTCAAATTTTCGTTATCGAGTTTTCACCGGAAATATACGTTTTGAGGTCCCCTGAATAAAAAAAAGAAAAGATTTTTTTACAAATTTATCTGTGTGTCTGACTGTCTGTCATAACATAAAAAAATGGAAAATCGCACCGAGTTCAAATTTTATATTTAGCTCAAGTGCTATCAGAAGACCCGACAATGAGGTTTTTGGTCAAAATTAGTCAACCGGAAGTACCACTTTACCGAATGGATTTTAAGGGTTAACTTTTTGAGGAGGAATGGGGGTTATGGTTTTCTCAAATGTGCTATTTCAGTTTATTAAACGATTTGATCATTCATTATATATCTCAATTAGATTTAAATATATTGCCAAAATTCCGAGTTTGAGAAAATAGATGTTGACCGGAGGGGCGACTGTACTAAATAAGTTTTTTTTTTTCAGTTTTGTCAACAAGTTTTGAGTCCAAAAAAGTGGTTTTTAGAAAATGATCTGCACATGTGTTTGTATGTGTGTGAAAATAATATCTCAAAAATGAAAAATCGCAAAATGTTCAAACTTGGTATTCTGTTTAAGGTACTGCCAATGCATCAGACACGAAGACTTCGGGCAAAATCCATGAACCGGAAGTGCCGCTTTACAATTTTTTTTCTTTCAGTTTTTTTATAATTTTCTCGTAAATGGCTACAATGATTTTCTTTGAACTTTATATATCAACTTCACATACAAAGAGCTACCAACTTTTATTTGAAACATTTCTGTGGGAAAATTCATTTATGGGCACTTTTGGGGGTGGGATAGGGTTATGGTTTCCTCAGATGTGCTATTTCATTCAACGATGTGCTACACCGTCCTATCAACTAAATTATATAAATTAGAATTATATAAGTTGCCAAAATTATTCCCTATTTGAAGAAAATCGGTTGACCCCTAATACGACTTTACTTGAATAGGTTTTTCAGGTTTCTTTGCCGATGGTTTTAAAAATGAATAGGAATAGTAATTGTGAATAAAATTTGCCATTTTACAGTAAGAGAAAGTCATATGAGTGTTTCACACCAGTTATTTTTTGTAATTATATTTTTAATGTGATAATAATATGATACTGAGTTTTCTTTTTTTTTATATTCTGAAAATAATTTTTTGTTAAAAAATTAAACTTTAAGAGAAAATATTTTGCTAAATTTGCTAATTATAAGTATTACGCCATAATAAAAATAGTGCAAAGCTATTTATTATACGACATGCTCACCAGACACATGAGACCACAAACTGGTTGTATTGCGTCATCGTTCGATGAACCAATCAGCGTTCAACATTTGGCCGAGCCTCCAACAACTTGGTGGGGATTGGTGAGGAAGAAAAAAAAAATATATATATATATTTATCAACCCGTTGGGAACGGTCTGAAGGTTAACAACATATCTTTTATTCTTATTTCATTCTTCAAGCTCCATCTATATGTATTATCACGTGTTGTTTTTTTTTTTTGCAACAGGCGCGTTTTGCCTACAAATAACAGCTGATGTAATTTTTATATAAACTTAGGTAGAAAACAGTATAATATAATAGCTCCTGATAATTTTTAATAGACCATTATTAAAAATTGCAATTACGTAAAAACTTTTTACGGTGATGTAGATTATAATAAAAATGGAACAAACAAATTCAAACTAATGAAATATTATTCAAACTAATCAAATTATTAAAAAAAAAAATATTTTTCGATAGGTAATGCATTATTATCTAAAAAGAAGCAAATAAATTATAAGTATGACGTCATAATTGTACTTGAATCAGAAATTATTTGCTAATACCTACTATTTACCTACCAATTTCTGAATAATTTATGAAAACTGTTGACATCATTTTTAGATATCAATGGAAAAATAAATAAATAAATTTTTTTTTATCAAAATCTAGTCACTAAGTGCTGAATCATTGTATTTATGAACGTGATTTGAAAAAGTAATCTTGTGACACACCCACACATCATTGCCAACAACTTCCCTGTTTAGTTTCTTCTCGGCTTCGCTATTTAATTGAGTTGATGTTGCGTTCTTTTTCTTCAAACTGATCTAATATTTACAAAAATATACATAAAACTTTTTGTATAAGAAAAATCTAAATAATTATTTTTGCTTTATTTTTTTCCCCCTTAATTAAAACTAATTAAGATTCTACTTACCTCCTAGTAAGGAGGAAATATTGTAATCGTGTTAAATTTTAGAGTTTTTTGCACCGAGATTCCCTGAGTCCACAAAAAAAAACTGGTTTTTAGAAAATAGTCTGTCTATGTGCATGTCCAAAAACGAAAAATCATAGAAATAAACTTTGATATTCCATTTAGGTATCAACATGGGAACCGGCAGTAAAGTTATCTGTCAAAATTTCTCAACCGGACGTATCAGTTTATTGAATTGTTATTTTTCACCTTTTTTTTGCGATTTTCTCATAAATGGCTCCAAAGATTTTCCTTAAACTTTGTATAATATCAATAATTATACAAACTAAGAGCTACAATTTTTTAATTGAAACATTTCTTTCGGGGAATTTTCATTTAAGGCGGCTTTTATGTGGGAGTGGTCGGTTTTATTATTGTTCTTTCATAAATTACCATTTTCTTTTATTATATAATTTTATCATTTAAATAATTATTAATTAAAATTAAATATGTTGCCAAAATTCTGATTTTCAAGAAAAAATGGTTGACCGGAAGTGGGTTTCTATTTTTTTTTTCTGTTTTCTGCGTTTTTTTTTTTTCATGAAAACATCGACGAATTTCATGAAATTTGATTTACTAACCATGAATATGGTGACCTATAAGTTTTTTTTGAAAGTTTTCTCGGAGAAAGTTCATTTAAAAAAGTTTAGTGATAGTGGGGCGAGTAAGCAGCCAGTTAAATTTGAGAAAAGCCACAAAGAAGTCATTTTATTAAAATTTAGATTCTCCCAATGATTTAAAATTGAAGTTAAATAAATATTTAATAAATTTTATAAAGTTTCAAGAAAATTTGTGAATTATAATTCTGTAAACTGCAGTAAGAGAAAGTCGTGTGAGTGTTTCACACTAGATTTTTTTGTTTTACTTTCTCTTACTAGAGTAAGTATTGCGAACATATTTTTCAAGTCCTACCAGAGGCGACCCCCTATAATTATGGTTTCTGATGATGAGATTTTCTTTAAGATACAAACGAGTTTTCCTTGAACTTGCTATATAAACTACACCTATACAGACCTATCACTTTTGTTTAAAACATTTTTCCGAGTAGCTTATTAGGGGATTGTGGGAGAGCTGGAAGGTCACGGCTTCCCTCAAACTTCGTTTTTATTTTAGATTCTTCCAGTTATACACATATAATATTGTAACCAGTTAAATTTAGCAAAGTATAACAGGTTTGAAGGACATTTGCAATGATAACTATGTTGTCATGGCAGTAAGAAAAAGTCGCCTTTGTGTTTTTTTACACCAGATATTTTAAAATTAAATTCTCATCCGGAATACTTGTTTTGTAACGGCTAAGAAGAAATATGATAATGAAATTAGAAAAAGAAATATTAAATTTGTTTTTTTTTTTCTGTACGCGGTGTAAACATAACTTCACAGGAATAAACAAATAACAGGAATAATTTGACATGGAATATGATATTCTATTTGTGTATCATAATTGGGTTCCAGATACAAACTTAGTGATGTATCCATTTTTCGTATAAAGATTTTATCAAATCGCCCACACTGTGTGTAAATTGTGTTGGCTAATGTATATAGTTGGTGTGTGAAAACACAATTAAAAATAAAAGAATAATTTTTGGGATCTGTGATTTTATCCGCCATAGCATGCTTCATTTTGTTGGTTGTGATCCTTCAATAGAGTAAGGTTTTACTCTATTGAATCAATTTGTGTAGAGAGATGACTTAAACACATATATGTTTGTTGTGGTTGGTTCCGCAGAGCTGGAAATCATCAGAGATATTTTCCGTGATAGCCTGCTTCTTTTTGTGGTCATCGACCGGTTTCGGGCGTTCCCCCATCATCAGGATGTTTTTGTCAAACAGTGTAATAACTTAGACTTGCACAGAGCAAATACAGTTGATTCACTTTCTCAGAGTGAAATACTGTTTGATAAAAACATCCTGATGATGGGCGAACGCCCGAAACCGGTAGATGTCCACAAAAACAAGCAGGCTATTACAGAAAATATCTCTGATACGTATATGTTTATATCACAAACGACACTGGTTGGGAATCTACGAGTATCGTTTGTGATATAAATATATAGTTTAAGTCTAAATCTGTCTACTACTAATTGATTGCAAATCTTATTTTGATGATGGATGAAAATCCTTAACCAGTCAGAAACCGTTAAAATAAAGCTTGTTATGACGGATATAATCAAAGATGGTGTCAAACATTGCGGACCTAACCACATATTCACTAATTGTTGGAAGTTCATACTTGTTATTACTTTTTTATCATCAAGGAATATTACATGAATATACCGGTCAATATCCGGTTAAAATAATATTACTCAGTAATACCGGAAATGCGACTTTTTTGGGGATAGATTTCACGCCCTATGTAATATATTTTAGTAACCATTATTGGTTTCAATTTGTACACAAGCACTTACAGTTCTGGTAGTGGACAGGTTTAATGAATCATAAAAAAGTCATTGTAATTTTATTAATAAATTATTAAATTTATAGAATATTTTAAGATACTTAGACTAATTTGATTAAATAAGTTAGTAGTAATAGTTGTAATAAGTAACAGATTTTTTATCATTTAATTATAAACATTACATGAAATTTTAATTGTACAAATTATTAAGTGGACACTTTATAATAAATACAATATGAGTAATTAAATATTTAGTGTTGTAACCTCTTTTTGTTACAGCTGCTACTCATGGAATCATAGTTTCCACAGATTTCTAAAGATATTTTTGAACAATTTGTTTAAACATAATTGCAATTTCTATAAAATCGCTGTTTAATTACTACGTTTCTATAGTGGAATGTTTTTTTTTCTTTCAATAAAATTCTATAATTTGCTGTGAGATTCAGTGCACTGTGTGGTGGCCAATCAACTACCTCTAACCCACATACTTATAAACATTGTATTTGCAATATAGTTCGGATAGTTGTCTATTGCAGCATCTGTTGCAACACATCAATATCTATTCTTAGAGACCAAATTTCATTTGAAATATCAACTTATTTATCAGCCGCATCATAATTCCTTCTTGTAGGTGCTGAATTTCCCAGGTCATGCCAAGAAAATCATAACCGTATCATTTAGGAGCCCCCTCCCCTATGTTTGACAAGTAAACCATATCGCTTTTTTTGGTGCGATGAGAATAAATTTTTTGCTAATAAATCAGAAAAAGAGAACACAATTTTTGAAGGAAACCTAATGAAGCCCTATACATACAGAGCCATATCACTTTTATTTGCAAGTTTTTCCAAGATTCATTTTTAAGGAGGTGTACTTTGCTCAAACAAATGCCTTTTTATGAAGTTCAGTTTATTCTCCCATTCATGTGAATTGAAAACATCTAATAATTTGTTATATATGTTTGAAGAGAATTAGTGAATTATAATTATGTAAATGGGGCGGTAAGAGAAAGTTGTCTATATGATTCTCACATCAGATTTTTTTTTTTTTTTATATTTAGGGAACTTCAAAACAGACATTTTCCATAACTTAATTTCGAAAATTAGTCACGATTGCATTTTTTTTTTATGGCATTTATTAGAATTTTAATTGATGAACGTTTCATTATACTTAAAATACGTACTAAAGTTTAACTGGGCTTTGCATTTATTATAGTTATAGAAATAGATTTAATGGATTAGAAATAGGTGTCATAATTATATAATTCATTTAATTAGATTCAACTTTTTCAAGAAAAATGTTTTAGATAGAAGTTGATTAGCTATGTAGCTGTAGTATGCAAAGTTTTAAAGAAAACTGTTCGGACAGTTTCCGCAAGATAATCGCATAAAACGGAAAACCAAAAATTCAGAAAAGTTGAGTTTATGGTAGACGCTTAGTTTTTTTTTTTTTTTGAGCGATTTACCATACATTATTTTGTATGGACTAATTTGGTAGTGTAACTAAATAGAATTATTAAGTTTGAGTTTTTTTGCAATTTTTGTAGATGCCATTAGTCGACCCGACAAAATAAGCATTATGAACGAACAAATTTGGAGTCAAGCCTGACAAAAAAAAAAAAAAAAATCACGTTATTCAAATAATGACAAATTTAATATTTAAGTGAAAAACAATGTAGTTTCACGACAAAAAATAAAATATAGCTGCAAAAATATTTAAATGAATGATAAAATATAATAATTCCAACGATATCACATTCGTACTTTATGTTATTCAAGTGTTATACTTATCACGTGTATTTTACTTGCTTTTGTTATGCATTTTGTAGCATACTGATTGATTATTAGCTTAACTGTATATAGCATAATAATTGCTACGTTTTTGTTATAAGTAGTTCAAAATTGAATTTATTTATTTTTTTCCATAATTCCACCCCTTGGGTCAATTCATATTTGTGTAATTTTAAGAAAGTAAATTAAACTATAAATGAGTTTAGTGAGGAGCAACGTTTCGACTATAAATTAATTATTTTTGATAATGAATATTTGCTTAATAATTATATTATTATATTTAGATTCAAAATAAACTACCTACTCTAAATAATTGTATTTTCTTTGACAATAAATTGCTTAGTAATATTAATTGAATTATTTTAGCGAAAGGTTTTGAGTGAGTATATGTGTGAATGTTTGTGCGTGCGTATAAGGATAGCAAAATCTCTTCAAAAATGAAAAAAAAAAAATATGGGAATATTAAACTGCACTGCAAAATTCTTCCATCTAATAGCATACATAATTCAGCACCACAATAATATCGCAATTAATGACAACGTGTTTGTATTCAACAAGACAAATTAAGTGTTTTTCAACGGCAATTATTGATACAGCAACCAATTACCGTTGCCCGCACAGAAAAAACTATTTTTAAGTTACTGTTATGAATTCTTAGGTTTTGCTGCAATTAGTATAATTTTTTTTCCGCATAAATATACAATACATATTATTTCTTTCAATTTCGTTCTCTTTCGGCGAAACAAGGAATAGTACTCCATCAAAATATAGTAAATTAAAGCCTAGAAGTTGTTTTAAAAAACAAAAATAATACAATTTCTTTTCATACTCAGGGGGCCTAAAAACATTAATTTTTGGTGAAATCTTAATTTCCCAGAAAATGACACGAACACATTTAGAGAAAGTAAAAAAGTAAAAATTACAAACTATTTATTGCAAGAATTTCACCAATTGCGAATGTTCATTTTCACCCTAATTAATAAATTTCAATAGTCAATTTTATTACAACCTTTTAACATTATTATATTTTTTCAGAAATTCATAAAGAACATAACTACGTAGAATTGTAAGAGATGATTTTTATATTCAATCATTTAACATACTTTTTCAACAATCGTTGAATAATGTGACGATTATTACACTAAATTTAGTGAAGAAAGTTCAAACTTCTACACTAAAATAAGTTACACACTACTTCTCCTTCACTAGTATGTGAAAGTTTAACATTATTGAACTCTTAATTAGCCCGTAATCTAGCGGCAATACGCGAAAAACAAGATTAAAACAAATCCCAGATTAAACGTATCCGAGTTGATACCAAACGGAAAAGGTTATTTTGATTAAATTGGAAAATATTGTGTGAATTTCCCAGAAGGTATCTTTTCCTTATTGGTTTTTGAGGTTTACTAACTTTTTTTTCTGCTTTATTTATTTATTTGTTCAGTTAATTAATTTTTGTAAAGATAACTCCGCCCACCTTTTAGCAGAATTTCAGTGATAATAATATAATCTTATTTATGCAGTAAACATGTGTTTATTAGGTCAGTGGATGAACTGATTTGTAACATTTATAGCCTGCAATCTTTTAAATAATTGGATCATTCATATTTTTTAAATACATATGGAGCTGATGAATAAATCAGTGACGGCAATCGTCAACCTAGAACAGAGAGGGAAAATTTATCCTCCTTTACTCCAATCTAAATAAATTTCAGCATCTTTTCTATTAGATAATTTTTTAATTCCATCATGATTTGTATTTTTTTTTTTTTTAAATCATAAAAATGAACAATTTTTGATGTATATATCACCTTAAATGACTCTCTCTTCCTTTAATTACGACAATTCTGTTGGACAGATTTTTTCAACAGTCGGAACTTTCCTATTAGGAAGGGATAGCCATAATTGTATGACTGAAATAGTATTGTAGATTGAACAGTATTACGTTTCACTTCGAACAAAACATTCCGCTACAAAATTAACTTTTCCAAAAAATATGACTAGAGAGTGTGACTCTCTACATTTCGTTTTCGAAAAAATATGTGGAAAAAAGTAAAATAAAAATACAAAACTGAAATTAGGTCAGTGGATGAAGGTTCAGAAAGCCAATGATATTTTAAAATCCAACATTTCTATTGATTGAATAAGACGGAAAACGATTGGCTTGACCTGATTCATTTAATTATGCTACCAGAGATTTCTCGTTTTGATATATTTTGATCTCTCCACCTCACACACACACACACGACTGAAATAATTCGCTAAAAACTCGTCCTCAGATGTCATTAAAATATGATTTTCGGTAAAAGGGTCATGTCAAATTTGCGATTTCGAGTTTTCACCGGGGGGGGGGGGGTATGTTTTGAGGAAACAATTTTTTTATGAAAAAAAAATCAGCAAATGGTCTTTGAGAATGTGCTTGTGTATGAGAGAGAAAATTTCTCAAAAAGAAAAAAAAATCATAGAATATCATACCTAATATTCCATTTAATGCACCACATTGGGATCTTTTACGAAAAAGTTCCATCAACCGGAAGTTTAGTGACTATACTGATGTTTTGTTCTTTAAGTCATAAAAAATCGAAATAATTCACAGCCTATCAGTTTTATTTGAAAACAGGATATTTTAAGAGATTTATCACTAATAAGATGTTAAATGTGTAAATGGAATAGGTATCACACCATGTTCATTGCGACCTAAAACAACTTGTGTCTCCTTTGGTATCCGCGTTTAAATTTAGTATGTAAACTTCCGTAAAGTATATAATGTGTAAATGTGTGTTTGTGTGTGTGTCTAATGGTGAGTTAGTGTGCCTGTGGATAATCTAAACCCAAGTAGTTGCACACCTCAAGCATCCCTACAGAGATAGGTTTCTTCTATGATGTCATTTCCAAACAGTTACGAAATTATGATAGCACACCTGGTGGGAATTAACAGAACTAAATGTTTAGTAAAAATTGCGACTTTTAAGGAAATTTATCAATCAGATATATTTTTTTTTTATTCTACGAGAATAAGGAATATTATGCAAATCATAAGACGAAAATATTAAAAAATATTATTATAAACGTAAAGATGCTGATAATTTTTATGACGGAAGTAATGAATGTTACGTAAGTAAGTAGCTAAAGCTAAAGACCAATGCTTAACTCCATTGAATTGTTCATCAGTTATATGTTTACTAATATGAATGACATAGTTACTTAAACATATGATTGCAAGCCTAAAATGTATATAAGTCGGACAATCCACTGAACTATCAGAACATAAAAATGATAACTCTATTACCATGTGAAATAATGTTACAGTAACATTTCCTTCTGCAAAAGCAAGGTGAGTTATCTTTCTTAGAAAATAGATAAATGACTGAATAAAAAAAGAAGTACATAACTTAAACCCAATAAGAAAAATCGGGTGTGAAACACTCACACAACTTTCTTTTACTCCTGTTCTCAAAATTATAATTGACAAATGTTATAGTTTGTGTAGCAAATATAACGAAATTCGTCGAAAACTGAAAAAGCTGTTCAGTAAAAGCGCACTTTTGGCTTACTAATTTTCTTAGAACTTGGAATTTTGGCCATCTATTCATTTCTAATTAATTTTGTTTGGATGATAGAATTATATAATCAACTATGATACCACTTTAGAGGAAGCTGTAACCCCACACCTCCCCTAAAAGTACCCTTAAATGAATTTTCCCAGAAAAATGTTTTTAATAAAAGATGTAGATCATTGCATGTTTAGTTTATACACGATGTTTCAAGAAAATCTCGGAGCCATTTTTGAGAAAACCGCAAAAAAGTGAAAAAATCATTTAGTAAAGTGTACCCACTTCCGGTTATCCGATTTTTTCAAACTCGAAATTTCAACAACATATTTAATTCTAATAAACTGAAATAGCATTTAAGATGAAAACTTAACCCCACCCCTCCCCCTGAAGTGCCCTTAAATGAATTTTCCCAGAGAAATGTTCCAAATGAAAGTTCTCTTTGTATGTGTAGTTGATACACCAATTTTAAAGAAAATCGTCGGAGCCATTTTTGAGAAAATCGTAAAAACGTAAACAAAAAAACTAGCAATGTGGTACTTCCTGTTGAGGAATTTTGACAGATAACGCACCGTCCGATCCTATGGTGATACCTAAACGTAATATCAAGTTTCAACTTTCTACGGTTTTAAGTTTTCTGAGCTATGCTATTCACATACACACACATAGACTATTTGCTAAAAACCAGTTTTGGACTCAGGGGACCTCAAAACGGATATTTCCGTTGAAAACTCGATATCGAAAATTTGACACGATTACAATAATTCCTCTTACTAGGAGTAAGAGAAAGTAAAAAAGTGCCTGATAAATTTGAACGCCTTTTGAAACAGATATTAACCATGAAAAGGAGTATCTATATTTTCACTTTACATTTTAAAGGAAATATTACGATCGTGGTAAAAATTTTCGAAATTGAGTATTCACCGGAAATAAATGTTATGACGTCACCTGAATACGAAACAAATTGTTTTTAGGAGTTTGAAGAAAATATCTCAAAAACGAAAAATTGGCCGGAAGTTTGAATTTGGTTTTCCATTTTTAGATGACTAGAAAGTGTATCTGTCACGAAGGTTTATGCCAAAATCCACCAATCGTGAGTGCGTCTTTATTGAATAGGTTTTTTTTTCTTCAGTTTTTCTCGACTTTCTCGAAACCAGCGCCAACAGTTTTCGTTAAACTTCATGTACTACCTATATACTTTTATTTGATATATTTTTCCCGAGAATATTTGATTATTTGTGGGATTGTAGGGGAATAGTAACGTTGGGCTTCCCTATAAAGTACCAGTTCAATACAATGTATGGTTCTACCACCTATATAATATTAATAAACATTAGAAGCATTGCTAGAATTTCAAATTTGAAGAAAATCGGTTAACCGGAAGTATCATTTTACTGAATAGGTTTTTTCGAATTTTCTCAAAAACGACTATAAGATTTCAATTAAACATGGAATACTAACTATACAGATATAAATCTAAAGGCTTATTTAAGCATTATATAGCTATATACAGTTCCATCAACTATATAAGGGGGGAAAAGAACAGTTAAAATTACCTACTTCTGAAGAAAATTTGTTCAATGAAACCCGAAGAAAGGAAAAAATTCTTGGGTCCAAGGAAATTCATTTTGTTGTTGTCAAAAGGTTTCTATTTCCATATCTTCTTCATTCTCATCAGTTTCTTTTTAATCGTGATTTTCTTCAAAAGAATCTTTTTACTTTTGGGTGAATAACTTCTTTTTAGAAAATATTACTTTTATCATCACAGTTCATCATCACATGTTAATTATTTTGAGTTATCACTTTCACTTCTTACCAAGCACTGTCAGTTTACAACTGGACATGAAATCACTGACTTCTCTTCTAATAAACACGACCATCTCTTCTCCTTAATTTCTTGGCCCCCATGTAAAAAAAATAAAAAAAAATTAAAATCTCATTCAGCCTATCTGCTTGCATTTATTTTTAAATGAATTTTCTACTACTCATCTTCTACACAACCAGATTCAGAAAATATATCAATTGATTTTTGACCTTCCCAAGAACCCCTCTCTAATTCTATATTTTTTTTTTATCGATATTTACGTTTAGAGAAATTAAATAATTTTTTTTTTTTAATGTTTATTTATCAGATGTAAGACTTATAATCTTCATTTGAAACCTTTTTACAGGAAAATGTCATGTTAGACAGATTCTGAGGAACTTCGTCCTAATACGCTGGATCTCATAAACTATTATTTTATTACGATGTACGGTAACAACATCTTAAAGGCAATTAAACATCAATAAAAATTCTAATTTTTATGAAAATTTGGAGTAAGAAAAATCTGGTGCGAAATACTCACGCGATTTTCACTAATTGCAATTTACATTGTTTTGTTTTATTCATTAATAATGTCTTTATAGACTAGATTAGATTAGATTAAAAAAGCTCGAAAAGCAATATTTCAGGACCGCAGCCGCCATAGGCTTATTGTGTTATCCCAGATGGTCTTGTATGTGAACCCTCCTGTCCTGTGAAAGTTTAAGGCTTTCACCACTAGATCTTTTTGCGTCACTAGCTCTTCACATCGGAAGGTACCAAATTTTTCTTATCGCAATTTAGCAATCAAACAGCAGGTGGTGGGCCGACTGCTCCCCTCCTCCTGGGCACAGTCTGCACAAAGGTTCCGAGCTAATCAATCGGATTCTGTCGAATAGATTGGCAGCGGTGTATAAAGGCGGTAAGTACTCTTCTCTACTGCAGCTCTCAAGTATGGTGTGCCCCATGGGTCTATTATGGGACCTCTACTATTCTTGGTTTACATTAACGATCTACCGGCAATGTTTGATAACGATGATATAATTATGCCATATTCATATGCCGATGATCTTGCGGTACAGGTTAGAAATGCAGATAACACATCCGTTAATAACTGCATTAAATCTATATTTGATTGGTGTGCTGCTAATAAGCTAAGTTTAAACCAGGATAAAATTAAAGAGATTTCTATCAAATTAGGAAATTATGGTGGGGCTGAAAAAGCTATCAATTTCTTAGGCATTCTCATAGATTCAAAACTGAACTGGACAGATCAAGTTAATAATGTCATGGGCAAAGTGTCTCGTGGAATCTATGTCTTACGAAAATTAAGAATGTCGTTTGACTTGGAAGCTTTAAAGTTGGCATATTTTGCGTATGTTCATAGCAATTTGTGCTATGGTACTATAATTTGGGGTAATGCTGCCGAATGCAAAAAAATACTTAGGTTACAAAAGAAGGCAATTAGAGTTATTTTGGGATTAGACTCGAAAGTATCTTGTCGTTCTTGGTTTAAGAAATTGAATATAATGACACTACCAGCCATACTTATTTTCCAATGCCTCGTTTACGTAAAGGGCAATGAAGGCCAATTTATAAGTTTTTCGCAAGTTCATGACCATTTCACCAGAAGGCGCAATGATCTTGTTCAGAGTAGAAACAGGTTGACAAAAGTTCGTACCAGCTTCCATAGTTTGTCCATCTCGCTATATAATTATTTACCAGCGAATATAAAAGATAAGAATTTGAAGTGTTTCAAAGCTAGTATTAAAAAACTGTTATTAGCTCCCCCGCTGTATGAGATACATGAATATTTTAAAATTAAGTTTTTATCTTGACAATTTTGTGAATTTAAATTATATTTAAGATTAAAGATGCAGGAATATTTTGAAATTAAGTTTTGCCTTGACAATTATGTGATTTTAAATTATATTATACTTGACCTTGCCAATAAGGATGTATTGATCTTTTTTTCTGGCAAATAAATAAATAAATAAATCCTACCTTGTGCAGCATATGTTTTCGGAACCTGCTGTTGTGGCCAGAGAAATCTGGTTCCTGCTCAACTTAAGGGTGCCTCTTTGGTTTTGGTTTTACACAATTTAGGCATCATCCTTTTACTGTGCCTTATCTCTGGGCTTGCTTCACCACCAGCACGTCTCATGTTCTCTTCGGTGCCAATCCCCGATTGGCCAGATGGACCGTTCCGCTGGATATCCCCAGGACAGTCTTTGGACACAGACATATACAACAAGAGAGACCACTTTCAAAAAAAAAAAAACTCTTTTTCGGACTCAGGTGACATTGAAACATGTATATCCGGTGAAAGCTAGATAATCGAAAATTTGACACGATCGCCAATACTTGCCTCTTACAGTAGTAAGAGAAAGAGAGAAAAAAAGACCTGTTGTGAAACACTCACATAACGTTCTCTTACTGCGATAATACTACTTAATTGAGACATTTGCTTATAAAATTGCAATGATTATAAATGTTTTGTTCAGCTGGCTATATGAGTATCTCGTATATATATATATATAAAGGAACCTGTTGGTTCGTCACAACTTTATAAAATCAATATTTCCGGAAATAATATTTCAAACAAAAGTGATAGGCATTTATGCGTGTAGATAGTAAAAAAAACCTATAAAGAAAATTGTTTATATAAATCGCAAAAAAAACTTCCGGTTCATGACTTTTGATCTTCATATCATATGCGATTGTGATTATGTAAACGAACTTCCTGCGATTTTTCATTTTTGAAATAATCGCTTAACAAAAAAAAATTCGTACTCAGGGAATCTCAAAACATGTATTATTTCCGGTGATAATTCAATTTCGAAAATTTGACACGAACACATATACTTCCTCATTCATTATCTTCCTCTTGTAAGAGAAAGTAAAGAGATTTCATTTGATTGAAAATAAGATTTTTTTTTTTACTTTCTCTTACTCCTAGTAAGAAGTATTGTAATCGTGTCAAATTTTCGTTATCGAGTTTTTACCGGAAATATCCGTTTTGAGGTCCCCTGAGTCCAAAAAAGTTTTTTTTTTTAGCAAATGGTATATATATATATATGTATGTGAACAGCATAGCTAAAAAACGAAAAACCGTAGAAAGTTGAAACTTAATATTCCGTTTAGGTATCACCATGCGATCTGACAGTACATTATCTGTCAAAATTCCTCAACCGGAAGTACCATTTTACTAGTTGGATTTTTTTACTTTTTTGCGATTTTCTCAAAAATGGCTCCGACGATTTTCTTTAAACTTCATACATCAACCACACATACAAAGAGCTACAACTTTTATTTGGAACATTTCTCCAGGAAAATGCATTTAAGGGCACACTTTTAGGGAAGGGGTGGGCTTAGGTTTCTATCTGAAGTGCTATTTCAGTTTATTAGACAATTCTGTCATCTAAATAATTAGAATTAATATGAATGATTAGAATTCTAATCTGAATGATTAGAATTAAATATGTTGTTGAAATTCCGAGTTTGGAAAAAAAAATCGGATAACCGGAAGTGCGTTTACTTTACCACTTAACTAAATGATTTTTTTCTCTATTTCGCAATTTTCTCAAAAAAGGCTCCGACAATTTTCTTTAAACTTAGTTTTTATAAACTAAACATGCAAAGATCTACCACTTTTATTTGAAACATTTCTCTGGGAAAATTTATTTAAGGGCACTTTTAGGGGAGGGGTGGGGTTATGTTTTTCTTTAAAGTGCTATCACAGTTGATTATACAATTCTATCATCCAAACAAAATTAATTAAAAATAAATAGATGGCCAAAATTTCGAGTTTAAAGAAAATTAGTAAACCGAAAGTGCGCTTTTACTGAAAGTTTTTTTCAGTTTTCGACGAATCTCATTAAATTTGGTACATTAACTATAAAATTTGTCAATTATAATTTTGAGAACTGGAGTAAGAGAAAGTTGTGTGAGTGTTTCGCACCAGATTTTTATTTTATTTGACTGATACATTTTTGTTACTATTGAAAACATTCTAATGAAGGCCATCTGCCATATTATATTACTTCATTTTATCTATAATTATTTCTTATTTAACAATTAGAAGAATTAAATTTAAATAAGAGGGGCACACTGTGATAAATACATGAACAGGGGAGTCCTAGTTACAAGGACTTTTAGATATCTGTTACAAAAAAAAAATAATTGATTATTGTTTAAACTATAGAAGTTATTGCATAACTGACCTTTTTTAGTTTATTTTTTTTGTTTTATATTGATAATAGTATAAAACTACTTCCTAGTCTAAATGAGTAGGTTATAGCTTGTGGTAACTTTGCAAATAGGTTATGTTGCAAAAATGTAGCCTATTTCTTGGATTAATAATGTAACAGAATAATATAGAATTTTTAGGAATATCTTATTTAGCTATATAATGTGTATAGTCAATATAATATTACATACTATATCATGTGTAAGGAGGTTATCACAAGTTAAAATAATTTTCCATTTCATCTTCTTATCTTATTATATAATGACGTCAACAGAAATAACTAATGCTAATATAGACTGGTAACTAGTTTATCCAATAACCGGTTGATATTGGAATAAATTAACTTGCTGTAAACAAATAAAAAGTATGTAAAGGGGTTTCGCAATTTGAAGAAAGAAAAAAAAAAACAAAATCATAATTCTTCCTTCTTTTTTTTAAAAACATAATTATCATAATCTCTTATTCATCACCAATTTTGTTTGGGAAAATTTCAAATATTTGAAAAAGAAAAACCGGGTATGAAATATTCAAACGATTTACTATTATTGCAGTTTATCTGGTTATAATAAATTAACAAACTTTCTTCAAGCATATAATTTTGATTTCAACATTTAGTAGTCTTCAACATTTCTTTATTTCTTTGAGGGACCATGATCTTTCTTCCAGCTCCACAGAACATCACTAAA
Organism: Triatoma infestans; assembly: GCA_011037195.1. Classification (NCBI taxonomy): domain Eukaryota; kingdom Metazoa; phylum Arthropoda; class Insecta; order Hemiptera; family Reduviidae; genus Triatoma; species Triatoma infestans. Next base: position 68,453 of record JAAEAF010005524.1, read on the forward strand.
ATCAGTTTTCTCGGGAAAAAGAAAGTTTTGATTCAAAAGTCACGTAAACGTAATCACGTAGCCTCCGAAAATACAATGAAGTGGTTGACAATTTAGCGAAGGAGGCTATTGTCAATGGCGAGAGGGCCGACAGTCTTCTTCGGATTCCAGGGTTGGATGTTAAGAGGACGATGGTAGCGGTAATTATATATATATATAAAAAAGAGATCAGCTATTCTCGGAATCATATAGCCATTTTTTTTATCATTTGGGCATTATTTTCTCTGAGAAAAATATATACATATACACACTAAGGTTCTTATCTAGCTAAGGATGTACATATGTACATATATAAATATGTACATATGTATAAAGTAAGAATATTCATTTTGTATATATTGTATGTTGTATACAAGGTCAATAATATTGTCAATACTGGTATTTGAACAGGCTTCCCGGATCTAGTGCTAATAAGTGAGCAGTATCGGGAACGAGACGCGACGTCCTGGCTGAGTGATCGGCTGGGTACAGCAGCGATTTGGGTCCCGGACCCTGGTAGGGTCCCATTGGAGAATTGGGGCAGTGGGAGCGGCTACGTCTGGCTTACAAGTAGAGGGACAGCCTACTTTAGTTGCTATTTCACCCCAAATGAAAGCATCCATGATTTCAGAGCGAAGTTGAATGCGCTAGAAGACGAGATGTCAAGTATGACGGAAAGGTTGTTGGTGGCCGGCGATTTTAATGCCAGGGCAACGGAGTGGGGCATGCCGCGAACGGATAGCAGAGGCAAATATATAATGGAGATGGCGGCTAGGAGGGGACTTATGGTGCTAAACGCAGGTTCGACGCCAACTTTTAGACGACCAGGATGCGTTGGGACAATTCCGGATATCACTCTGGCCTCCGAACGCCTGATACCTCGGGTGGAAAGCTGGGAGGTTATTGAAGACTTCACAGGTAGCGACCACTATTACATCGAATTTCAGGTTGCCGATGGCATGGGACCCGCAGGGGCAAACCAGGGGGTGCCCTCGAGGTGGAACGTAGAGAAAATGGATGAAGTGAGGTTCATAGAAACCTTGGAAGGGGAGAGAGAGCTGCCATGGCACGCTGTGGATACTGGAAAGGTCAGTGCGGAGACAGTATCTGCTGCGACCATGAGCCTAGTAAGACGAGCTTGCGAGGCTTCGATGCCGCAACGGAAACCGAAGTATAGCAGAAGGTCGGTCTATTGGTGGACACTCCGAATAGCGGAGCTGAGAAAGGATGTATCAGGCAACGGAGAAGGTCCCAGCGGGCTGGGCGCAGACCGGATGCGAGCCTTCGGGTCACAGAATACAAGGCGGCGAAAAGAGCACTGAGACGTGCCATCGGAGAGAGCAAAGCGCGATGCTGGGCGAACCTGGTGGAGGAAGTCGAGGCAGACCCCTGGGGGCTGGGATACCAAGTGATGACCCGGAAGCTGGGGGCCTTAAGAAAGCAACCGGTATTAGACGCGGCCATCATGGAAGGCATCGTGACGGCTCTTTTCCCGGCACACCCGATCCGAGCGGGAAGATGCATTGGGGAAATTGGGGAAGTGCCCGAATTCACACAGGAGGAGCTCCGAAAAGCGATCCGGACGCTCAAAAAGAAGAAAGCGCCGGGACCGGATGGGATCCCGAACGAGGTGTTGCAACTTGTCGCGCGGCACAACCCTGGCTTACTGCTAGGAATGTTCAACGCGTGCCTAAGAGCCGGGGCCTTTTGCACGCGCTGGAAGGTGGCCCGTCTCGCCTTAATTGCTAAAGGGAAGGGAGACCCTGAGTTACCGTCCTCGTACCGTCCTTTGTGCATGCTGGACACAGCGGGTAAGCTGTACGAGAAGCTGCTGAGGGGAAGGCTGGCGCGGGCGGTGCTCGAGGCGGGAGACCTGTCACCGAGGCAATACGGCTTTAGAGCAGGGCGGTCGACGATCGACGCGCTGCGAGAGGTCGTGGAGGCGGTGCAGAAGGCCGAAAGGCGCAGCCGGAGGACGAGGCGACTAGTTCTACTGGTTACGCTGGACGTCCGAAATGCGTTTAACAGATGGGTTGACATCTTACACGCGCTCGAGGGGACCTTCCGGATCCCTAAGTACCTGCTGAGGGTGATTGAGGACTACCTTAGGAACCGGAGCGTCATCTACCAAACCGCGGATGGGCCAAGGGTGGCGACGGTCACGTCGGGGGCTGCCCAGGGCTCGATCTTGGGCCCTGATCTATGGAATGTAGCATATGACGGTCTCTTGAGGCAGGAGATGCCGGAAGAGACCGTCCTAGTGGGGTACGCGGACGACGTGGCCGCGCTACTAGCGACTCGAGAAGCACAGCGCAAGCTGAACAGTGTAATGCGTATTGTAAACAGGTGGATGACGGACCATGGGTTGTCACTGGCGGTGGCAAAAACAGAGGTCGTAGTCCTTACGAAGCGGCGGATTCCCTCCTCGCTGCACCTCCGTGTTGGGGAGGAGGTAGTGGAGGCGAGAGGCTCTGTCAGGTACTTAGGGGTCGAGATAGATAGGAGGCTGGGCTTTGGAGAACACGTCAGGCGGGCGGCGGACAGGGCGGCGAGAACTGTCGCCTCCCTAGGCCGCCTGATGGCTAACGTGGGGGGCCCGCGGGCAAGTACGCGTAGGGTGTTGATGGGAGTGGCGCACTCCATCCTCCTCTATGGCGCCGAAGTGTGGGCGGATGCCTTGGGGAGGGAGGCCCACAGAAGAAGGCTTGCCCGGGTACAGCGGTTGGGCGCGCTGCGAGTTGCCTCGGCCTACCGGACTGTGTCGGAGCCAGCAGTATTGGTGATAGCCGGGGTAATCCCAATCGCGTTGCTGGCGCGGGAGAAAAAAAGGATATATGAGAGGAGGGTGGAGGGTGCCGGGAGAGCCGCTGCGCGGGAAGAAAGGCGACGCACCCTTAGGATGTGGCAGGCGCTATGGGAGGGGGACTCGAGGGGCCGTTGGACGGCCCGACTCTTTGGCGATGTGGAGAGGTGGGTCGGGAGGCCGCATGGGGAGGTGGACTTTTATGTCACTCAGCTCCTCAGCGGCCACGGATGCTTCGGGTCCTACCTCCACAGGATGAGGATCCGGGAATCGGGTGATTGCCTCTACGGATGCGGGATAAGTGATGACGCCTGCCACACCTTCTTCGGGTATGGGAGGTGGGAGAGAGATAGGGTTGCCTTGGAAGAAAGGGTGGGTCGGCTGACCCCTGACAATGTGGTCGGGGCAATGCTGACGAGCGAGGTGACCTGGGGGCTGGTCGCGGCATTTGCAGGGAGGTCCTCCGTCAGAAGAGGATCGACCTGGCTCGGAGCTAGGCCTATTTTTCTTTTTTTTAGAACAGGAGAAGCCCCTTAATGGGCAAGTTTTAGGCCTAGTTCTGATGAAGTGCCGTGACCGGTGAATCCAGGC
>JAAEAF010005525.1:0-10527 GCA_011037195.1 Triatoma infestans
TCCCCTTAAGGTTACTGTCCGATTTGTTCAGACTGCGGTGAATCTTAGATGGATTAGACCCGGGTCTGAATATTTGTCCTAGACCCAGTTTGTTGTTTTTCTCTTGGGTAGCTATATGGGCCCAGAGGAACTTTGGATAGCGTAGGGTTTGGTCCCTACCCGCAGTCAAATAATAATAATAATAATAATAATAATAATAATAATAATAATAATAATAATAACCCCGTAGGGGGAAGTGGACTAGCCACTTCTTCAGGGATCTAGGCGTCCCTGCGGGTTTCCCAGCCTAACAACACTACAATATACGCTCAAACTGACATCCTTAACACTACACACTACACATAGGACCTGCAGAGGTAGTTGATGTGTGCAGCTACTTGGGTTCAGCGCACCCACAGGTAAACTTGAGCTCCCCACCACACACATTCACTCACACCTGAACACTCGACACTTTACAGACGACCACACACACTGCATGAACAAGGACACGCACTCGTTGAGAGCTCGGAGTATAAATATCTCTCCCTCGTGCTTGCCGGCACGAGGCTTTGGGGCTAGGGTGGAAAGGGGGATCCTGGGCATTGAGGGAGACGACGACCTGCGGGCGTCCGATCCCAACACATGTCTTTGGCCTCGGCTTCACCCGAGAGCTCTACCTGGGGGATAGCCCGACTCCAGGAAGGCTAGGGAATTCCGCCTCAGGCGGGTTCCTAGGGTTAGGAGGGGGGCCGCGGGGGCACGGGTCGATGCTTCAGTATTGGAACGCTGTCTTCCGCGGCACCTGACTATATCGGGGTGTGATGGTCCACCCGGAGAGTAACCGGGTCCATTTTGAGCGTCCGTGGAGGCGGGACCACATATCTCGACGAAAAAACAAGATTATTATGGACAATAATCAAAAACATCTTTCTGGGCCTAGCCCAACCTTTCTCCCTACCCCAATATCCCACCCTATTCCTAGTCCAACCCTCCAACCTAATCCTATACCTAACAATCCTTTTCCTTCTTCTGAATCCCTTCCCCTTGTAGAGATTCCCCACTCTACAGCAACTCCCACCCCTTCGACCGATCTTACAGGCAAAAGAAAAGGCATGGAAAAGGACAACACGACTGTGAAAACACTGACTGGGCTGCAATTTACGCTGCAGCCCTATAGCCCCTCTTCACCGCCAAGGAAGAAAGCCAGGGGCGGCAACAAAGTAGCTGAGAAAATTACGAAGTTTTTAGACTTGGAAGAAGATAATTGGGGAAGGTTCTTCGTTGTAAAAAAGAAGGATGGTTCCTTCACAAATGAGTGTTCCTTCAAATTGTACCAATATATAAAAACGTCCGTAGGTAAACCAAAAAGTGTAAAAAAGCAAAACGACGGATCTATTTGCATCGAAGCAGAAAACCGCGCTCAGGAAGAAATTATCCTGAAGTTACAAAAGTATATGGATGCTGAACTGGAAGCATGTCCCCACAAACGTCTAAACACATCACAAGGTGTGATTACATGTCGGGACTTTTTGAACAGTTCTGTAGAAGATATAAAAGAGGGTCTGGCTGATCAGGGTGTGGTGGATGTGAGGCGAATAAAGCGGAGACAGGAAGGTTCCTTAGTGGATACTGCTTCCCTCGTCCTCACCTTTGGCCGCCCAAGACCGCCACAAATGATTGACGCAGCTTTCTATAAGCTAAAAGTGCGCCCATATATACCGTCTCCAATGAAATGCTATAAATGTCAGAAGTTTGGGCACACTTCCATGAAATGTAAGGCTGTAGAACCGGTGTGCATATGTGGTAAACCTAACCATGAAGGCGAGTGCACACCGCCAATTACATGCGTAAATTGTGGCGGAGATCTTAATGCCAGATCCTCGGGGTGCCCAATCTTAACTAAAGAAAAAGAAATTCAGAAAATAAAGACACTTCAACAATTGCCATATCATGAGGCAAGAGCAATTGTTGAAAGTAAATTTTACGCAACCCAAGAAACTTCATACTCGGAGAAAGCAAAGGCACCCCAAATGGTGGCACACATTCCAGCCCCCGCAATTAGTCTGGGGCAACAAATAAATGACCCCTCCCCGGTCTTCAGGGGAACTATTACAAAGGTGGGAGAAATCCCACCACCCAAACATGCCCCTCAAGGGGCATTGGTAGCCGAAAGGCTACCAACAACTCCCACAGCTAGTGGGAGTAATACAAAGGTGGGATCAATCCCACCTAAACAAATGACTTCCTCCGAGGGGGAGTGGAAGGTGGTGAAATCACCGAAACGCTCTTCCAGGAGGAAAAGTCCAAAATTGATTCTGCCGCCCCCAAGCCCAATAAGGGTTAGAGGGAAAAGCGGCAGATCCACTAAAGGACAAATAATTCCCAATGTCCGCTCCCCCCAGCAGCAATGGCAGCTGATGGGGACGGACATTGAAGCTTCGGTATCGGAGGGTGGCAGCATTTCTGACCATCCTCCTAGACATAAGAAAAGAGGTTGGCCTAAGGGTAAGCCTCGGAATAAGTGTGCCACTGAGTAAGGAATATTCTACGCATCCATATCATTTCTTTTACCAATATAATGAATCCGGTAATTAATAGTGTAAATAGTTTATTAAGTATTAGGATCCTACCAGGTATGAATTCTTCAAAATCTTAAACATGTGTGAGTCCATTCTTCAATGGAACATGCGGGGCTTTATGAATAATATGGAAGGGTTACGTCGAATGGTGGCGGAATACCGTCCATTTGGGTTGTGCCTCCAGGAAACGAAGATTCGCCCGGGGCAATTCATTCGAATCCCTGGATACGTCGTGTATAGTAAAGAGGTACAACCTGCCCCAGGTGGGAGGGCGCATGGTGGAGTGGCCGTATGTGTACGGGATAATATCTCGAGCAAACGGCTACCCCTACAAAGTAATTTACAAGCCGTTGCCGTGCGCCTAGCCGCACCACTGCAGATCACTGTGGTTAGTATATACCTTCCAGACATATTCTGGCGGAAGAGTGATCTGGAGAATCTGCTCTCGCAGCTCCCCGCCCCGGTGTTGTTGATGGGAGACTTTAACTGTCACAACACCTGGTGGGGGTCGGCTAGGACTGATACTCGGGGCAGAACTCTTGAGGAGATTATAGATAATGCTATCATGATGCTCCTCAACAATGGTGCGGCAACACATTTCAATGCACACTCAGGAGGTTTCAGTTCAATTGATTTGAGTGTGACAACTCCCACCGTCGCTGTTCGCTTGGAATGGACCACACTAGACGAACTATATCACAGTGACCACTTTCCGATCTTAGTATCGAGCTCCATCTCCAGGTCAGATTTTGTGACACCCTGGAGATACGACATCAAAAGAGCAAACTGGCCTGCTTATGCTTCTAGAGTGGTGACACCACCCCTTACAGGAGACGTCACCCTCGACACTAGTTTATTTACGAAGGCGTTGACAGATGCATCCAGGGGTACTGTACCGAGGGTAGGTGGGAGAGTCATAAGATCTCCCGTCCCCTGGTGGACCCCGGAATGCAAAGTTGCTAACAGGGAAAAAAAGCAGGCCCTAAATAGATTTAAAAGGTATCCGACGGAGGAAAATTTAATTGATTTTAAAAGATTAAGAGCAAAGGAGAGGCGTTTAATTAAAAAGTCAAAAAAAGAAACCCTCACCTCCTACGTGTCAAAGATTTCTACATCATCGACATTGAGGGAGGTGTGGAATAAGATAAGAGCCCTCTCTGGAGGTCGCAGAACCCCGTCGATACCTGTTCTAAAACTTAATGATGTCGTCGTCACCGAGCCAGGAGAGGTGGCTGGGGCCTTGGCTGTACACTTTGCCCAAGTTTCCAGCTCACAGGCTTACTCAGCAGAATTTCTCCAGCGAAAAGGTGATGTGGAGCAACAGCCACTCAACTTTGAGACCGCTATCTATGAAGCTTATAACGAACCGCTGACCATCAATGAGCTAGAAAATGCTTTAAACAAATGCAAAGATTCTGCTCCAGGGGTAGATGGAATCCCATATGATATGATCAAAAACTTAAATGCAGCTGGGAAGGAAAGTCTGCTCAGACTATACAATAGCATATGGGAGACTGGCCAATACCCTGATGGTTGGCGTGAAGCAATCATTGTGCCGATCCCTAAAGAAGGAAAAGACCCAAGTGATCCCTCCAGTTACAGACCCATTTCGTTGACCACCTGCTTGAGTAAGGTCCTCGAATCTATGATCAATTATAGATTAGTTTATGCTCTAGAAACGAGAGGCTTTACAGCCAGTATCAGGCGGGATTTCGCAGATATCGTTCTACGTTGGATCAGGCGAGCCGCCTTGAGATCTACGTGCAAAATGCATTCATGCGAAGGGAGCACGTGCTGGCCGTGTTCTTTGATCTCGAGAAGGCTTATGATACAACGTGGAGATATGCAATTCTGCGGAAGTGTCACGAGTGGGGATTGAGAGGGAAACTGCCAAGGTTCCTCCGCGGCTTTTTAGAGTCGCGAAGGTTCCGAGTGCGACTTGGGTCGGTCCTTTCGGACCCATATATCTTGCAAAATGGTATTCCACAGGGATCGGTGCTAAGCGTAACTTTATTCACGATAGCGGTAAATAGTCTAGCAGAAGTTGTAGGCAATCCACTTCAAGTATCTTTATATGTAGACGATCTCGCAATTTATTTATCAGGAACCGATCTAGGCGAGGTCGGAGAAACCCTACAACAAGCAATAGACAGAGTGGCTGACGAGGCTTCTAGGAGCGGATTTAGATTCTCTGAAACCAAGACGGTGTGCCTACATTTTTGTCGTTTAAGACAGGAGCATAGTCCTCCCACATTGTTTCTAAGTGGCACACCTATTCAGTATAAAGAATGTATCCGTTTCCTTGGCCTCGTATTCGATACTAAATTAACCTGGCAGGATCATATAGATTATACCTACACAAAAGCAAGGAAAACCCTCGACGTCTTGAAATTTCTAGGAAGCTATAGATGGGGAACGGAACGGGAAATCTTAAAACGTATATTTATTACACTTACCCGTTCCAAACTTGAATATGGAGCCCCAGTTTATAGTTCTGCGCGCAAGTCACGCCTGAAACTACTAGACAAGGTTTACAATGAAGGTATTAGACTGTTCACAGGCGCCTTCCGAACTAGTCCTCTACAGAGCCTCTATGTAGAGTCGGGGATGCTGCCTCCTCAACTTAGGAGAGAACAGCTCACCCTGACATACATCGCTGGAATATGGGGAAAGAGTTTCCATAACTTATTTCCCGTCATATTCGAGAGCCCACATAATGAAGAGTTCTATCAACAGCGCTCGCGGACGCGACCACTTGGAGTCAGAGCCAAGGAATTATTGGCAGCGGAGGGAATTGAACTTGGTCCGGTGGTAGGTTGGGGCTTTGCGCCTTCTCCTCCCTGGTCATTACCCTCTGCAAGCGTCCGCATGGACCTGGCATTCCATAAAAAAGAGGAAACCCCTCCTGTCGTCTATAGACAAAAATTACTAGAAATTCTAAATATTTATTATGACTTCCGACCTATCTTTACAGATGGGTCGAAGATAGGCGACGGTGTGGGTAGCGCTGTGTACACGGAAGGAGTTACCCTTAGTTGGACACTTCCGCATTATGCAACCGTGTACACGGCGGAAATGTTTGCTATATGCCAGGCCATAGAATTAATCAAGAATAACAACTACAAAAAAGCGCTAATATTGACGGACTCATTAAGTGCATTAATGGCTCTCCGGGACCGATTCTCGACAGACCCAATGGTCTTAGATATTTACAGCTTACTGCTGCAGTTAAGCGCATGTGGTCAAGGGGTAACGTTCGCCTGGGTGCCGGGCCACATTGGCGTGTCCGGTAATGAAAGGGCGGACGAGGCAGCCAAGCGAGCTGCCTCTACACAAACAGAAGAAATCAGACCCGTTCGCCCCACTGACCTACAAATATATATGAAACACATTATTAACAGGAAATGGCAAAGTCAGTGGGACAGGATAAGCGAAAAGCTTAAAGATATTAAACCACGTGTGCGAAGTATTACAGTCGAGAATTTCCCGCGGCATGACTCTGTGATTTTGACGAGGCTGAGGATTGGACATACACGTGTGACCCATGGGCACCTCCTTATTGGCGGAAGAAGGCCGAGGTGCTCTCGATGCCGAGAAAGGCTATCGGTGGCGCACGTGTTGGAAGGGTGTCAGGCTCTGCGTACTCAGAGAGAAAAGGCAGGCCTGCCACATGACAAGCGCGCTATTCTACAAGAGGGTTCTCCTTATATAAAGAGGCTATTTGATTTTTTAAAAGATATTAATTTGTATAGAAATATCTAAATTAGTAGCTAGGTTAGGTTAGGTTAATTAAACTTGGGTGAAGGAATATCGAGTACTTCACCCAATTAGGTTAGTTCTTTTTATGTTAGGGGAAAGGAATATCGAGTACTTTCCCCTCGTATGAATGTATATATTAGTGTGAATGTATTTATTAGTGCGATTGTATTTATTAGCGAGAATGTATTTACTGGAGTGAATGTATTTATTAGCGAGAATGTATTTATTAGCGTGAATGTATTTATTAGCGAGAATGTATTTATTGGCGAGAATGTTTTTATGTGTGAATGTATTTATTGGCGAAACTGTTAGGGCAAATGTTTAGCTTAGGCTTTTTATTTCGGGGTTGAAAGAAATTTTATAAAAGTATTTCAACCCTATTAGGTTTAGATTAACATTAGGATTAGTTCATTTAAGGGTGTGCAGGAATATTTGTTAAAAGTACTGCACACCCAAAATAGAATAGTTTACAGTGAGCAAATAGCCTCTTTAGGATAGGTTATGTAGATATTTCAGGATAGTTTCTTGCTTATATTACATAAAAATTTATCTGCATGCAAAAGTTCCACATTTAAATGATGCAAATAGATCCAGAATTTTCATATTAAACTTTATATGTATAATTGTTAATATATAATATTTATATTTAAATAAGATAGTTAAAAAAGATTTAATTAAAAAAGGGATGGCACAACAAGAGATGATCCACACTCCCCCTCGTCGACATGATCGATGAAATAAGAGGGGATGTGTGGTACCCTATTCAATAACCTTGGGCTCCTCATGCCTTGCTAGACAAGGCACTGATCTGGACGCCACAAAGGTTGAATATGTGCCATCCAAGCTCGTGCGGACCGAGTGGAGAACGAATCAAACTGAGGGGCGCTAATAACCTTGGAAGTTGATGCGCCCAAAAAAAAAAAAAAAAAAAAAAAAACAAAAAAAAAAAAAAAAAAAAAAAAAATTAAGAATAATAATAGAATAATAATAATATAATAAGAATAATAATAATATAATAATAATAATTAATAATAATAATAATACACTGTAAGAGAGGGAATTATGATGGCTATTTAGGACTAGGTGATTGCGACGAAAGTTTACAGACATCATGTGCTGTAACAATATTAGATCTGCAAGATGCATGAAGACTTTTGAGTCTATTATGTCGAGATGTGAAATACACGGCCGGCTCGGATTATCTGAATCAGAATAATAAGCAAAAATAGTCCATCAGAGGTAGGCGTTAAATTAGGACTATTGAGTTGCAGACTCATACTACCGCTATTATCCCCAGAAATTACTTGAGAAAGGGCTGAACTAATTACTACAGATTATCGGGTGATCATAGCAACAGAACGGCTAAGGTGGTGGACTGCGCTGTTCCAAATGATGAAAACGTGATAGCAACCTGTGGCGAGGAGAAATAATATCATGAGCAGGCGGTGGAGTTAATGGCATTGTATAAGTAGAGAGGGTAACAACTACAGGAACAGTGATATTAGTCAATGGCCTTGTTCCCCTTAGTACCGTGCAGGAAGTACACTTTTCGGCCAGCGATATTGAACTTAACGTTCGTATAATATAATTGTTTTTAGCCTAGCCTAATACTTGACGTTTAAATTTATAGAGAAAAGTAGAAAATAACCTTTCATTAGGTCATACACTTCCTTCAACTGATTTTCTTCTATCTTGGCACATTAGTCTCACGTCCGCCAGAAATGTTACAAATAAGAGTGATAAACCAACCAATATGGATGTAGGGCGTTTAGAAAGTTTAAGGAAAATTGTTGAAGCCTCTCAAGTTGGCATATTTTGACCAAAACTTTCGGATCCACCTCCTGATAGCATTTACAATGAAATAACTAGTTTAAACTTTGGGCAATTTCGCGATTTGATTTTCGTTGACCACACATTCACACAGATATCAATTTCTTCTAAAAATCCTTTTATTTCGGATTCATGGGACCTTAAAACAAGTTTCTGGGGCAAAATGAATATATAAAATCTTAATATTCCTTTTGCAATAGTTTATTTTGTGGTTGGTTCCGCAGAGCTGGAAAGCATCAGAGATATTTTCCGTGGTAGCCTGCTTCATTTTATGGTCATCGACCGGTTTTGAGCGTTCGCCCATCTTCAGGATGCATTTTTCAGACAGTGTGACAACACAGACTTGCACAGAGCAAATTTAGTTTACACACTGACTGGTGTTTTTAACTGTCCAGTTAACAGTTGAAAACACCAGTCAGTGTGTAAACTAAATTTGTTCTGTACAAGTCTGTGTGGTCACACTGTCTGAAAAACGCATCCTGAATGAAGATGGGCAAACGCCCGAAACCGGTCGATGACCACAAAATGAAGCAGGCTACCACGGAAAATGTCTCTGATTCATTGAATCGTTTGTTGTATTTTTTTTTAACGTTTCTGACACGAGCATTTTCAAACCGACGTCCTTTCAAAAATATTTATAATAAAAATAAGCAGATCATAATACGCAATCATAAACTGGCGGCGAATATGGTGTAAAAGAGCAAGTGGATATTACAGGGGACAGTCATTACAGGTAATAAACATCAATACTTAAAAAAAACAATGCTACTAAAAATTTGAAGAGTGCTCATTGATTGGTCATTTATATTTGATTAGATTATTGACACTTCCATTTGTTTTGTCTACGGCTGTGTCTACATCAAGGACATTTTATCACAAATAATCACTAACAAAACCAGTTTTCTAATTCCAGATAGTTAAGAAATCTTCATGCTGTAAAAAATGAATATGAATACTATATTTGGAAATACAAAAAAATTACTATAATAATTAGTGCTATAGTAATCAGATTTTTTGTTTGTTTATTTTTTTTTTTTTCTGTTTTTTGCAGCACTATTTAAAATAGTTTAAAGCAGCTAATCAAAATATTTTCTGCTTCCGTTTCTTCACTTGCACTTAGAAAATTCAAGTAACTCTTCAAACTTGGAATTATTGCAAGTTTATTTGATTGTTTGTATTATGGATAATATTATGGATAATTTCTAATCCACCTAATCTTTTTCTTGGTGACGGTGGCTTCTACTTTTATAAGAGATAGGGGCAGGTGTTGGTGTAGCGGTTATGAGCATAGACTTGTAAGTGGGAGGTCCCCAGTTCGAGTCCCGCGTATAGCTACTATATTTTATATTGGTTTCAAAAACCACTTAATGATTAAAAAAAAAAAAAAGAAAAGAAATTGGTTTCAAAAGTGTTAATAGTAAAGTAGGTGCTTCCGCCACCCCCCACCCCATCCACGACACCTAATTTGGCAGCTGAACGTTACGACCGTCTGAAAAAAATAGACAATTACTTTACCTTACTACTTTGATGAGATTCTATTACATACTAAACCGAGAACTTTAATATGATCGTAGAAAAATTCAAAACCGATATTCGCTGAAAGACACCGGATAAGTAAAAAATCTGTCAACAGGGAGTGTAGGGGTAGTGAACCCCCACCACTCATCCACTCTAGCGGAGAGAAACAGCCTCTCTCGCACAGAGAGAGGAGAGATTCGGCCAGTGGATATATATATATGAGAGAGAGACAGTCAAGGATTCTGTTCAATTCTGTTCAATTCAGTCTTAAACATCAGACATCATTCTGTTGATTCATACTCCGTACATATCATTTTAGCCACGTCAGTCTGTCAGTTCAGTTCAGTTCTAAATTCTAAAGTGTAAAGTCCCTGGCAGTCAGTTATATATATACACATATCAATTATATATCTTAAACCAATCTTAAGGTGTTTATCTATCATCATCAACAACCAACATCTCCTCACAATATCCTTACATTGGTGGCAGCGTTATCGAAACCCAGCCGTTTCTCATTAGTAAGATATAATTTTCATTCATTTTTTTTATTATTATTCATACTAGTTTTACACTTTTAAATATTTTAATTTCCACTATTTTTTGTTACATCTGTTTGTATATTTCATATTTTTAATATTTCGACTTCCTTTTTATGAAAAGAGCCGAAATTATTCAGAAATTAAAACAACATAATCTTCCTACAAGTGGCAATTTGTTAATTTTAAAAGAAAGACTCTCTAAAATCATGTCTACATATACAATCGATGGCCAACAAAAATCTGCTGATGAAGCAATCGCGTATTTATTAAATAAAATTAACTCGACGAATACGGTTAACATCCGTAATTTACAACTAATAAAT
>JAAEAF010005526.1:0-64710 GCA_011037195.1 Triatoma infestans
TTGAAATCACTTTCTCTTGCTGCAAATTATATAGTTTTGATTTATGATTTTCTTATTATTTATACCTTGTAGATATTACTCAGAATAAGGGTTGCAAATTTTTTATTTAACTGAAATTATGTACGTATATATATATATATGTAAATCCAAGATATAATAATATAAAAGTCGACCTTCCCAGTAAACTGATTTTTTCAAACTCAGAATTTCGGCCTAACATTAAATTCTTATTAATATTATATAGAAAGAGAATCGTATAATATATTGAAATGGCACTTTAGAGGAAAACCTAACATCTCCCATTCCTCACATCAGATATTAAATGAATTTTCCCGGAAGAATATTTCAAATAAAAGTAGTAACTCTTTCTGGATTGGTTGATTTATCAAGGTTAAAGGAAATCATTTGAATAGTTTTCAAGAAATCATAAGCAAAAACGGAAAAATCTTTTCAGTAAAGTGGTACATCCGGTCGACTGATTTTGACCAAAATCTTATGATCGCTTCCTGTGATAGAAATCCGAATGAAATACCAACTTTCAGCTTCCTGTGATTTTCCGATTTTGAGTTGTAATACAAAACACATACACAGACCAATTTCTAAAAACTATTTTTTTCGAACTCAGTGGTCCTCAAAAACGTGTATATCCGGTGAAAATTCAATTTCGAAAATTTATCACAGCAGTTTACATTATAGCAGTAAGATTAAGTAAAAATGTATCAACCAAACATATCAACAAGTTAGTAAATCTTTCAGTATCATATAACAAATCCCCAGAGACTCAGACTTGATATTAAATTACGACATCTCTATGTTGCCAATATTTATGATATAATAAATATAAAATTAAATATAATGCTAGTCATTAAAAAAAAAAAATTCAAATGTGGGAACATTAACACCTAGTATTTCACCTGGGAATTTATCAAAATGTTATTCAAATTATTTATTATATAATTTTTATATCGTTTAAAATTAATAAATATTTTTAAAAAAAATAGAGATTGTTACTATCTCTCTTTCCCAAACTGTATTCTTTCTTTCAAAAGTCCTATCATCAGTATTAAATTTCTGATCAACGCCGGGCGGTACTGCGCTGATCAAGGACTTCTTCCCCTTCGATTTCACATAAGCACACGTAGCTTCAGCAGCTCTGTACACTGTTATTGACCTCGCCTAAAGTAATTTTGGCGATTCAACCTCTATATTGGATCATATCGTGATACACAAATGGAATGCGAATCTCGTTTCCGGTTTGCGCTGTTCATATACATACATGTAAATATATATACATAAATTATATAAATACTTTTTTTGACTTAGAGATCTCAAGATATTATACTTTTCAAGAAAACTAGATATCAAAAATTTGACACGATCTCAATATTTCCTGTTAAAAGCAGTAAGAGAAAGTGAAAAAAAAAAGATGTGAAACACTCACACAACTTTCTCTTACTGCAGTTTTCAAAATTTGTAATTGATAAACTTTATAGTTAGTAAAATTGTCGGTGAATTCGTCGATGTTTTTATGAAGAACATAACAAAAACTGAAAAAAAAAACAGTTCAGTTTTCAGATGATTACACACACTTCCGGTTTACTAATTAACTTGAAACTCGGAATTTTGGCAATCTATTTATTGCTAATTAATTTTGTCTAGACACTAGAATTGTATAATCAACTGAGATAGCATTTTAGAGCCAAACATAACCTTACCCCTTCCCCAAAAGCCCGTTACTCGAAGAAATGTTTCAAATAAAAGTTGTAGCTCTTTATATGTGTAGTTCACATACTTAGTTTAAAGAAAATCATTGGAGCTGTTATAAAGAAAATAGCAGAACATTGAAAAATACTTTTTAGTAAAAACGCACTTCCGGTCTTCTGATTTTTTTCAGACTCGGAATTACAACAACATATTTAATTCTCATTAATACTATTTCGATGATAGAATTGTGTAATAAACTGAAATATCATTTTACCATACAACCTAACTCCATCCCTCCACCAAAATTGCCCTTAAATGCTTTTCCCGGAAAAATGTTTTTAAATAAAAATTGTAGATCTTTGAAGCCAAGTTTAAAGAAAACAGTCGGAGCAATTTTCGATAAAATTGCAAAAAAGTGAAAAAATTATTCAGTTAAGTGGTACTTCCGGTTGTGGAATTTTGACAGATAAAGTACGGTCGGATCCTAAACGGATTATCAAGTTTGAACTTTCTGCGATTTTTCGTTTTCAAGTTATGGTGTTCACATATATATGTACATATGTACATATACACACACACCATTTGATAAAAACCACTCTTTTTGACTCAGGGGACCTCAGAACGGATATTTCCGGTGAAAACTCGATATCGAAAGTTTGACCAGATGACAATATTTCCTCTTAGTAGGAGTAAGAGAAAGTAAAAAAAAAAAAAAATCGTTTTCCATGGTCTCGGGAAAAATGAGTTTTTGATGAGAAATCAAGTTGGAAAGTCTAGGAAAAGCGCCATACATCTTGCAGGATTAGTGACTATGCTAAACTCTTTTGTCATAATATTTCAAACCTGGGAGATATTAAGTCCATATGAGAGCTTGCAAAGCTGTCAGGAATTATTAATCCAGATTTTATGTTTTTTACTTTCTCTTACTCCTAGTAAGAGGAAGTATTGTAATCGTGACAAAATTTTCGATATTTAGTTTTCACCGGAAATATCCGTTTTGAGGTCCCCTGAGTCCAAAAAAGTGGTTTTTAGCAAATGGTGTGTGTGTGTATGTGTGTGTGTATGTACGTATGTATGTATAGAACAGCATAGCTCAAAAACGAAAATCGTAGAAAGTTCAAACTTGATATTCCGTTTAGTTAGTTATCACATGGGATCTGACAGTGGGTCATCTGTCAAAATTCCTCAACCGGAAGTACCACTTTACTAGTTATTTTTTTTTACGTTTTTGCGATTTTCTCAAAAATGGCTTCAACAATCTTCTTCAAACTTGGTATATCAACTACACATACTAAAGCTACAACTTCTGTATGAAACATTTCTCCGGGAAAATTCATTTAAGGGCACATCTGGGAGAGAGGGTGGGATTAGGTTTTCATCTTAACTGCTATTTCAGTTTATTTGACAATTCTGTCATCTAAATAATGTTAATTAGAATTAAATATGTTGTTGAAATTGCGAATTTGAAAAAAATCGGATAACCGGAAGTGCGTTTGTTTTAACGCTTTAATAAATGATTTGTTTTCACTTTTTTGCAATTTTCTCAAAAATGGCTCCGACGATTTTCTTGAAACTTCGTATATAAACTAAATATGCAATGATCTACATCTTTTATTTAAAACATTTCTCTGGGAAAATTCATTTAAGGGTACTTTTAGAGGAGGAGTGGGGTTACAGCTTCCTCTAAAGTGGTATCATAGATGATTATACAATTCTATCATCCAAACAATAATAAATGGAAATAAATGGATGGCCAAAATTCCAAGTTTTACGAAAATTAGTAAACCAGAAGTGCGCTTTTACTGAACACTTTTTTCTGCTTTCGACGAATTTCGTTATATTTGGTACACAAACTATAACCTTTGTCAATTATAATTTTGAGAACAGGAGCAAAAGAAAGTTGTGAGAGTGTGTCACACCAGATTTTTAAAACTGACCTGGGCATCACTTAAGTATAAAGGAAGTTACTTATTAAATTTTCCCTCATTAAGTCATGAGTCATGATCAGCCGAACAACTTGAAACAATAAAGAAATACTTAGTTATTAATTAAAACCAGCATAAGCGAAAATAAATATAAAAAGAAATCACTAGTTAACCGGCAATAGTTTTTTGGACAGTTAAATCGCCTTCCAAGAAATCTATAACCACATCAAGAATCATTTCCGCTTATTGTTCTACAACATTCTATTTAACATATAGGCATGCATAATTCGACATAAGTGGAAGTTGTTAGAAATCAATAGACGGAAGTTATGATATCATACAAGATTTTTATAAAGACTTACTCAGAATTTTTCGCAAGTTAAGTATAGTAATGGTTAGTGAGTGTTTAATCTAAAAATTATTTTTATTTAATTGTAATTTCTCTTTCTGCTTGCTGGTATGGGATTCATTAAAATCGTGTAAAATTTTCAAAATTAAATTTCCACGGAAATGAAATAAAAAACGGAAACTGTTGGGGCTCTGATTACGACAAAAATATTTGTAAGTATGGTCTGTCTGTATGTGTAAACAAGATATTTCAAAAATAATAAAAACTCTAGTGTGTAATATTCCTACGACTTTCTAGACACTGGCAGTTAATACAATTACATATTTGACAAAAATCTTTAAACTTTATAGAAGGGGGGATAGGTAGTTTAGTTACATTGTAGCCCAGAAGACAGCGTTAATGGCTTTCAACGAACTCAAACAACATTTGAAATTTAATGTCAGAAATTCTTTAGAACTCCCAAAAATCAGTTTTTTTTAACAAATCTTTCAATTAAAAGCTAAAATATTGTTACGTCGGAGTCAGCATTTAAAATAATCATTTTCGAGAAAATTCCAAGAACCTCAAAAAACCTATTCTGTATAATCGCATTTTGCGGTTAACCGATTATTATCTTCAAATTTTGTATTCTAGCAATTTTTCTAATGTATTTTATTAATATTATATAGGTAATGAAATCATACATTGTACTGAAATAGCTACTTTAGAGGAAAACCCCCCTCAAATCAATTTTCCCGTAGAAAATGTTTCAAATAATAGTGAAAGTATATATATATTATATTTTTTTTTTTTTTAATTTTTTTTTAATATATATGTGTGTGTGTTCGTTTTTGTGTGTTTGTGTGTGTGTGTGTGTGGGTGTTAGATAGGATACGAAATTTAAAGAAAACAGTGAAAAACTGAAAAAAACGATTCAGCATTTACGGTTGATTCATTTAGCCGGGAACCTTCATGTTAGATGAGGAGGTGGTAGATCCTAGCCGGAATATCAAGTATTGAGCTTACTTCAACTTTTCGTTTTTGAGATATTTTGTTTATACACACACACATACACACACAACAATTGCTAGAAAAATCTTTTTCGTCCTTAGACGACCTCAAAACAGGTGATTTCGAAATTTTGACACAATCGTAATAATTCCATTTAAAAATTGGCGGCGGCTTAAACTTGATGTTCCGTTTGATACATCACCTAAATCAGTATACTAGAAGTTTTGCCACTTAGCTTATTAGCTATTAGAAGTCTGGTGCCACTTTTGATTGTCTAATGGAATAAACGCATTTTTTCCGAGTCTATGGAATAAACACTCTTCTGAAGAGGAAATCCACTACAGCAAGTGTTGGCAGCTTCATGTTCCTGGCACCAGCCGCTTCAGCGCTGCTACTATCTTATAGCCCTACGTCAACGCCCATTACCATCTCTATCATATGATTTGGCCGGAATGATTAAAACCAAAGTTTCAACTAATATTGACAATAAGTAGGATAAAGCTAGAAGAGATGACGCACGTTTTAAAGTTATGCCTTGTATTAAAATATAGGAGATATATTAAAGAGGTATGTAGCCTGCTATGGAGCTCAGGTCTGGGGTGGAGTATGCTATGAGGAGATTGAAAAGCTTTATATTAAAAAAATGTTTAGGCTGCCAATGTTTGTACCTTCCTGTTTCATATACAAAGAAATCAATTGTATGCCCATATTTATGCACACTCTCAAAATGCACCATGATTACATTCTCCGTGTATTTAATATGTCAAATAATAGACTCCCCAAAATTGTCGCCTCACAAGCAGTCACTAGAAATGTAAGTTGGCATGCAGATTTAAAGAAATTACTGAGTGAATGCGGGTTGCAAGTGGAGTTAAACTTGAACAACTTGAATGAATGGAGTAGTGTTCTCAGCCGAATTCGAGAAACTGTTCGATGCCAGCTTGAAAATAAATTTAGGGCAGGTGTTGAGGAGAATGAGCGTTATCCTGTATACAGAGAGTTGGAATTCAACTTAGGGAAGCGTCATTACCTCACTAGTAATATACCTCTGGAACTCCAGAGCTGGATCATGAAGGCTCGAGGGGGTGTGATAAGTATTGGTAACTCACCTTTTTGTAATGAGGACAGGGATTATTGTGACTTATGTAATTTGGAGGTGGGTGATAGAACGTATCATTTTATCGCTATCTGTCCAAGACTGTCTAGTGTAAGAGCGAAATGGCTTACCAATCAACAGTTAACGGGAGAGGAAATGATGCGTTATTTAAATGGTAAAGACTAGATGGCTCTGTCAAATTTTTGTGTTAAAGCCAAAAGAATTACGGCTTAATACAAGTTTATTTTTATTTATCCTTCAAGGCTGGAATGTATTTTGTTAACGTCTTTCTGTGAATTACTGTTATCTGCTGAACTTTTGCATTATTCTCTCTAAACATTGTATTTAATTATTTATATATTATTTTATTTTGTTTTATGTTTTATTAATTTTCGTTGTATTTTCGAGTTCCGCTCAGTTGTTGCCATTGCGTATAAGGAAACATCAATTTAATTTACTTATTTAAATATTTATTTTATTTATATAAATATAATATGTATTTTGTTAGCTTGTATTAACGACTCCTCTGACGGTCTACCGACCAAGATGTAGTCTTTAGTTTATTATGTTATGTATACTATTTGTTTTTCTTATTTTGTAAAAAATATTAATCAATAAAGACATTAATAATAATAATATTAAAGAGGTAATGCTTATAAAACATATGCCAACAACTGTTATCTACAAAAAAATATTATATTTCAAAATAAAGACATTTTCATTTATTCCAGAAACATAATACAAATACACTACATTTGGCCGTCTCTCCTACTATGGTAGGATAGATGACGCACCATAGTTAGTAGACCTTTCCTCTGTGAAGGTAACATGGTTGATCGACATGAAACTTGGTAAACACTATGTCTACGAGTCCAACTTTAACGGCAGCTGGAAATATTTCATTTCCATTGCAATTAATATAGTATATAATAAGAAAAAAAAAATGTATTAAGCGTTATGAAAATTCAGGTAATTTTGCAATACATTCGCTTCTGATGTCCTCTATTCCTGGTCTAACTTCCTTGACGCAAACGTGGTGGCAAACAAGAGAAGCAAAGCCTGCGTCTTCTCTCCTAACCCCCGTCATCTCTCCTAGCTTTACCCTATACAATTAAAACATTACCATCGATTGTTTGACCTAGTTTATTTAACTCTTCACTTACGCCCAACAATTTTCTTCAATTTTCATAATCAGCTAGTCCTAGTATGGCACCATGGAAAATTTGTCTGACACAATCAAATTTAATCTAGTGGTAAATTATTATGGACAAAACACTTAAAGACGGGTAACATGGAAATTGTAAGAGTATTTTAAAAGACTAGGGATGAGAAGTTGGAAATACCCATTAAAACCGTTGTTCTTCATTCCATACCAGGTAGACAAAACGTTTGAGGATCCATCACTTTTTGGTCCCACTCACTCTTTCTAGTAAACTTTCTTCCTTAGAAAAGTTTAATGGATGTCGGCATGGATTATTTAAAGACCAGTATGGTTAATTGTGTAGAATCTGATTCTAATCTTTCGTTCAATTGTAATGAAATGATGTTTTGTATTATTGCCAAAAACTTTACCAGAATTAAAAAAACAAAAAACTGGCGATTAACAGAGAATTATTCGTAAATTTGTGAAAGAAATAAGTGTATGGCCAAAATTCTGAGTTTTATGAAAATTAGTAAACCGGAAGTGCGCTTTTACTGAACTGATTTTTCAGTTTTCGACGAATTTCATAAAATTTGGTATATTAACTATAAAATTTTCAATTATAATTTTGAGTACTGGAGTGGGAGAAAGTTGTATGAGTGTTTCACACCAGATTTTTTTTTCTTTTGTATTCAGGAAACCTAAAAAAAATTAATTTGCGGTGAAAACCAATTTCGATAATTTAACACGATCGCAATACATCCTTTTAGAGAAAGTAACTACGAACCACTTTAATGTGGTGGTGGAGGTGGGGGGTGGTGGTGGTGGTTAGATAATTAATTGTAATATTATGATGTACTCGTATTATATCTTGTAGAGGAGATTCTAAACTAAATGTAAGAATTTTTCTGCGGACTTCTGTGTTGCAATTTTATCTGATTAATTTTTTTTTTTTTAATTTAAGGCGCTTCAACATCTATGGTCATTAGCGCCCTGAGCATTCTCAGTGCACTGCCGGCCTGCGGACAGTGTTCTCTCGCTACAGACAACACTGTCCATCACCGGACAGTGAGCTGTAGAGGCTCCTAGGAAGAAAAATTCTAAGGGTAACACTGGACTCGAACCCGGGATCTCCGCGTAGAAGTCCATCGCGCTAACCACTTAGCTAATCCCTCCCCTCCTGATTAATTATTATCAATCAAAAATCTAGAACACAACAACATTCTACCGAGGTGAAAAAGGAAAGTGTACATGAAAATCTAGGGTATAGTCAGAGTATAGGGTAGGTATACGATCCT
The DNA here is from genome assembly GCA_011037195.1 of Triatoma infestans. Lineage (NCBI taxonomy): Eukaryota > Metazoa > Arthropoda > Insecta > Hemiptera > Reduviidae > Triatoma > Triatoma infestans. The sequence continues at coordinate 8,504 of JAAEAF010005526.1, forward strand.
CAGGGAAAAAAACATTTTTTAATTAATTTTTCCACGTAATTTATGATAAAAACAAAAAAAAATGAAAAAATTTTTGATACCAAATAAGGAATGTTTCTTATCAATTATAATATTAAGTAAACAATTTATTCATTTCATTCAATGATAAGAACATATTTTTTTTTTGTTATTTCCTCTTAAGTCATCTGTAAATTCGGCAATAAAGCGGAGTTTTTCCTCAATAAACAAATTTTATTAACATTTTTATCAAAAATACTTCAAGATATCTGTCAGTATTGTTTGTTTAACCTTTCTTTAAAGTTCATTAACAATTATTAATAAAATAGAAATTTCATTACATTTTTCATCTAAAGAAAGGATGTTTACATTTTTTATTTTATTTTATTAATTCTGCTATTTTTGCTGATTGTCTTTTTTAAGAACTGGGCATTATTTTCACTTTTCCTTACTGTTAGTCAGTGGAATTATTGTGAAAAAAAATGTGAGTTTTCATTTAAGAGACAGAAAAACTGTTTTCTTTAGAAAATGGTGTGTGTTCGTGTATAGTAAAGCTTGAAAAGGAAAAATCGCAGTAAATTCAAATTTGGCATGGAGCTGGAAAGGACTTTTTATCATTAAAAGTATTTTTTTTCTTTAACCCCTGCAAACCAATATTTTGCTTGTTTGATTTTCTTTAAACTTTCTAGGGCTATTATTACTTTTATTTTAAAACAAATTCATTTGAGAGATATTTTAGAGAGGGGATGATGATGATAGCAAAAAGTGTACAAGGAACAGGGTAGTGAAAGGAAAAGCACTTGGCCAACTCCATTGTAATTGACCCCCTTTGGAATGCGGCAAGCTTAGTTACTAATATCAGGCCATTCACGCAGTTATACTATCAGTCTATATTCCAGTCTTATTCTCGCAGTAAAGAAGTAGTCTACCCTCTCAATCTCTTCATTTGTTTATCTATCCTAATTTTATATTTAGGTTAGCTCGTTTTTATATATAAATATCTTGTCGTTAAAATTATTAGCTGCCTTTAATCGTAGTTTAATGTCTAATACCTTACTCAATTAAATTCTTCTCACATTTCTTAAAAAATTACGCCCTTTCAAAAATCGCTTGCGCCATCATACTATGAACATATAATACATTAACCACACTTAACCTGCTATACTACATAGACCTATCCTTCTGTGTAAAGTTATAGTGGCAATAATTGCTAAAAATTCCGAGTTTGAAATGAAATTGCTTTATAGGAATTATGTATTTTTCGGGAAGTTAGTTGTTAGTTTTTCGATTATTTCGATAACCAGTGAGTTTCAATAAAAACTTCGTGTACTAGCTAGACACATTTTAAGATCGATAAATTTTGTTTGTAATTTTTTTCTACAAAAATTATTTTAGGGCTGGTTCTGAGGAAGCTGTGAGATATCTCGGCTACCCTCTAGAGGGTACAAAATCATTATATTGCATGTTCTGCCAACCGTATAATATTAAAGACAAGTAAATATAAGACAACTCATGGTGATTCACACCAGAATTTTGCACACTATAATTGAACAAAAACAGATTAAAAGAACGAAAAGTTATCAGAGACATTTTCCGTGGTAGCCTGCTTCATTTTGTGGTCATCGACCGGTTTCGGGCGTTCGCCCATCTTCAGGATGCTTTTTTTTTTTCTGAAACCACAAAATGAAGCAGGCTAGCACGGAAAATGTCTCTGATGATTTCCAGCTCTGCGGAACCAACCACTACGACGAACAAAAAGTTAACTCAAAGTAAAAATAACCTGAATTAAAATATCGACATTTTATCTTAATGTTTTTACATTATTCAGATAAAATATTTTACATTCTATAATTTGTAAATTTCAAGTGGAAATGAAATTTGAAGTATGTGATATTAAAGCTGGTACAGAAAAGAAGGGCAAAGGGAATCCAAATTATTGTACCGTAATTGATTATGGTTGGTCAATGGGATATCCAATACATTACATCAGTTTATTGATAAATTCTTTATTAATTGTTATCAGAAGTAATAAAATGCATCACATTTTCTGCGAATCTTCGAATTTTCGATTTTCGAATTTTGCCTAATTAAATGACACTATCTGGTATTTTATCCGTCGTAGCATGCATTATGTTCCATCAATGGGTAGGTTATAAGGTTATGTTACTATGTGTTTGTTTAATGACAAAATGGAATTATTATAAATTATGATTAGACATTAGAAAATAGTGTACATTAAATAGCAAGTTTTGAAGCATACTTTATAACTAAATTTTAATAGTGTTGTTAAGTAAGTTCAATGTTTTATTAAGTCATTTTTATTAGGGGGAGCGATAAGTTATTTCAGGAGTAAACTACATTAATAAAAATAGATAAATTTTAAAGAAAGGCAATGCAAAGTTTATAGAAAGTCAAAAGCTTGTACAAGTAAATCCGAAACCGGTAAAGAAATAATCAATATACATGCTACGACGGATAAAATACTAGATGTTATCCATCAATGCGGATCCACCCACATTTTCATTAATGACACTAGTTTATGGAATTTCTAATTTATAGATTTTGTAATTGATGAACGATCATTATCCCGAAATGCTAAGTATTTTACACGTCATTTTATTTTATTTTTTTTAATGCGAACCGTGTCAAATTTTTGAAATTGAGTTTCCACCGGAAATACATGTTTTGAGGTCTTCTGAATGGGAAAACAATGTTTTTAGCGAATGATCTTTGTGTGAGTGTGTGTGTGTTAACGATATCTCAAAAAAAAAAACATAGGACACACAAACTTGGTATCCTGAGAAGAAGATTTCAGGCAAAATCCATTCCACCGGAAATGCGACTTTAATGGACTTTCTTTTCTTTTCTTTTCTTTTTTTTTTAGTTTCTTTTAATTTTCTCGGTAACGGCTTCAAAGATTTTCATTAAAATTCGTATACTATCTACTTAAATATCTATCACTTTTATTTGAAACCATTTTTCCCGGAAAAATTGGTTTTTATAGGGTTTCTGGAGGTGAAGTAGCGTGTTAAGCTGTCCTCTAAAGTACCAGTATTCACTACAATATAAAAGTATTTGTTGACCGTTGATGAATTATGTTTTTTAAGAAATTTTGGAGAAGACCGGTCAAGAAAGAAACATTCAATTATGCCAACGTTTCGGTAAAGACGAAAGTCTTTATCAAGGCTTTAATCTAAAAAAACAATATAATGAAGAACCACAATTGCATTAACAATTCCTGAAATCCCTTTCACTTGCCTATTCAACCCACTTTTATTTCTGTAGATGATTTGGATTCAAGTAACTAGTAACTTTTAATTTTTTTTTTTATGTTCGTGCGATGTAACAAATGTGTATGTTTTAAAAATTCTTTCTCCACACCTTCGCGACTATTAGGAGCAATATTATTATTTTAACATTTTTGTTTTTGTTTTTGTTTCTGTTATTATTATTGTAGTGGGAGTTTCAGGGGTTTGAAATTAATAACTAAATGCTATTACTACTGCACTATAATTAATATTGTAACACAGCCAGTGGTGCCATCTAGGAGAGCAAGTAGAAACCTCAAGTCCTCTTAGTGGACGCTAGGAAGCGCTGGCGGCGCTCTCTAGCTCTTTGTAGAAGAATCGAGGAAGTTCCAGACTATTCTCCACCGATAAATAGTGGCAACACAGAGAGTTGAGAGAGTTTTCTTGTTACTAACTAAGTGTACGTTAGTGAAAAGTGTATAAAAAGTGAACAAAGTGAACTTTTGTGGTTTAAACTGTGAAGTAATAAATTTTTAAGTGTTGTATTTTGTAATTTATTGTGTATAACAATAAATTGGTGTTTTCTTTATTGAAGTTTAGAGTATTTTATCTATACGAACCCACTTAAAACTAGTTGCAGTAACTAGTTTAGAGGGAAAACCGTTACAATATATATATATACACTTATGATTGTAAGGACTTGACTTAGATTAAGAGACGGGGAGAGAACTCAATGAGAGACAGATATAGGCAAGTGGCTGATGTGTAGACTGGATATTTATGGTCGGCTAATCGCACGAAAGGTGTCTTCGCTTTTCAAGATGGTGATAGAATAGGGCCTCCACTGTCCTTTTTTTCTTCAATTTAGACCCCTTTGGTAGGAGCACCGTGTTTCATCCCTAACCCTTGGTTGGCTTCGTTTTCTTTTATACCTAACTTGGTGTTACTTGCGGATAGCAAAGAACTAATTTGACTTGTGATATGTCATCACATTATTCTGCATTTCACAGTATTATTAATGCATTGTAGTTCCTCATTGGATCGTTTTTTTTTTGTTTTTTTTTTAGATTAAAGCCTTGATAAAGACAGGAAACTCTTTCAGGCATAATTGAATGTTTCTTTCTTGACCGATCCTCATCAAATTTCATCATAACGTAATTCACTACAATGTATGGTTCTATCGCTAACTAATATGGATCTGTTATTAATATACCATCACAACAAAGGGGGATATTCCAAATTTAACGAAAATCGGTTAACCGAAAATGCGACTTTACAGAAATAGTTTTTCAATTTTTTTTTTTTGTGGACTTTTCTTTGAAAAATATTTCTACATGTAAAAATGTTAGGGGACGAATTACTAACACCAGTAAGGAGAAAGTCGTGTGAGTGTTAACACTTGATGTTTTTTGAAGGGAGGAAAAAACAAAAAAAAATTAAAAAGTAGAAAATTAAAAGAAGAAAATAGCACCACAATGGATGAGAAGTAAAATAATCTAAATAAAGTGAGAACAATGAAACGTGTTAATAATCATGTGAACACGGCTGGTTGTTATTAGTAAGAATTCATCATGATGTTGATGTGATGATGGACAGCTGTGTTATTTTGTTTTTATATTTCTGTAAAAAACAAAAAAAAAGAAACAAAGAAAGAAATATATTTGTAAAGTAATAATAATAATAATAATGATGTTTAAAGTGATAAGTAATTAAATATTATCACATAATACATACGCTTAAAACAATTATTTTATGTAAAAGTCAATATTAAATCAATTTTTGTTTTATTAATCTTTAGTTCACATTTTAGTTCATTAATCTTAACATATATAAAAAATATTTGCATGAAATATAATTTCTATTATATAGTTTCTATTATATGCAATGAATAAAACATATATATATATATATGTATATAATTATAAAAATGGAATGTTACATATATGCCAACCTTGACGAACTCTATTGTGCATTTTTATCGACCTTCACCTTGGAGTAATTCGACATGCTTCTCTATATCTCAATCTAATATACCTATCTTTCCAAACAGCCACTAAACCACCTTACTCTATGTAGTGTATGTATATATATCTTCCTTGTATCTCCCTCAGATATACGTAGATAATAACGATATAAAGTAGGTATTTTTTTTTTACACATAAAATATCTATAGTTCAAACTTTCGACATCTCAATGAAGGATAAAGCACAGTTTTTTCTTTAACGGATCCTAAAACATTCTTATGAAAAAAAAAAATTTTCTGATTTCTTCTTTTACAGTGAAAGAAAATGAATGAGAGTTTCATTCCAGTCCACTTTATATTTTGATGCATAAAAGTGCAATCTGTAGGTGGGGGGCGGGATTGGGATGGTGGCATTCAGACTATTATTATATTGGGATGCTTTCACTTTTAGAAGAAAATCATAGCTTTTCATCATATTTTAATTTTCTAAATAACATATATGTGGTTTTTCCATGATCCCCTTTTTTAAATTTTTTTCAATAACCTACAGTGATATTGTTTTTGTATACACTTATATATTTTTTTTTTCTTAATGAAATATTAACTAAAACTATTTAAACAATCCAATAAATATTAAATAAAAAAAATTATTCTGGACTAAAAATAGTAAATTAAACCGTATATAAGCCTGACGCTGGGCAACTGGTTTCTAATACAAAATATTGTTATCATACCTTCTACATTTACTTATAATTTAATGATGGATAAGGATAGTGAGATTCGGTCTTTTTTAAAAAATAGAAAAACTTATATTTTTCCAACGTTTCGACAAATATATTGTCTTTATCAAGGCCTATAACGTAAAAATACAAAAGGTTTTTTTTAGAAAGATAAAACCTAAAAACAAAAAACAGAAAGTAACAGCGATATATAAGATGAATGCAATATATAGATTAATTTATACATTAATTTTTTTTTGTTTACTTACATAAAGATAAGAAATGTTAAATTTTAAAATATGACAACATTAAAAGTATATTTTTGGAAAATAAATAGGTGGGAACACTGCAACACCACAGAGAATAGTGAACATATACGCCACAGTGAACAGCGGGCAGGTATAGTTATAACGGGACTAGTGGTGGAAAGAGGGGACAATGGGGAAAACACAGAGTCAAGGGTTTAGGAAATAAGGTTGTGATAAATAGACGAGAGATTGTTGGTATTTGTTCTGTAATTAATAGAATCTTTCTGTTTTTTTTTTGTTTTTTTATATGTAGCATTCCCAAAATGTTGACTTTTTCCTATTACGTTCAGTTGCCAAAATACTGGTGTTAGAAAAATGAAATTTGTGTCTTTTTTCAGTATGATGTTTAGTGAATGCTGTTATGTTTTCAGAGTTGAGTTTGTTTTTTCTACAGTCATAGGTCTTGTTGATATAACCTGTTCTTTAAATTTTGTTCCGTCTGACCAATATATATGGCTGAACATTGCTGGCAATTTATTTTATAAATAATGTTTGATTGTAATTCTGTCGGGGTAGAGGGTCTTTTAATTTAGTGAAAGGTTTGTAAATTTTATTGGTTGTTTTATGTGCGATATGGTCTGAGGATCCTAATTTACTAAATTAAACATGACAAAATAGAGCATCAAATCTTTTCATATGCATCAATGTACTAGAAAAACTTACATAAAAGAAATTCTGGTATAATAATATATATTCACACGACATTCTCTTAATGAATTTCTCAACAACTTGTGTATTGGTGGAAATAATATTATTTGGGGTCGTTTTCCAAAAAAAAAAAAGAAAAAAAAAAAGAGAAATCTACGAAAAATATTTTCTATTGAGTAGAATTTCTACCAGCCATTGTTCACAGATTGTTTTTGTTCCAAACCTTCAAAAAAAGTTTAGAAAATTTCATTTCAATTTTGAATTTTAATAATAGATGAAATAAATATGGTGAGAATAGTATTCGACTTGAATTTCTCTTACTGCAATTTACATAGTTATTGTTGACAAATTTTCTTCAAACACGATATTTTTACGAAACTTTAACGGACTTCAATATTATATGTGTAAACGATATAAACTAAAAGCAGCACGTGAGGGAAGCGTGACCTCCCCAGACTTCCATCCCCACCCAGACCCCTCTAAATTAATTTTCTGGAAAAAAATTCCAAACATTGGTGTGTATTAGCTAGTATACCAAGTGAAATAAAAAAAAAAATAAAACAATCGTTCGCCGCATTCAATAACGTCGCACCTCCCTGTCAACTGATTTTTTTTTAAATTCGTAATTTTGGCAACGCATTTCTTTTTAATATTATATAGATGAATAGAATACTATGACAGGCAAACGGCAATTACAGGAAAACCTAACTTCACCCCCCCCCCTCCCCCCACACACACACATAAAACCATCTTAATAAAAATAAAATTTCCCAGAAAAATGTTTTAAATTAAAGTTTAACGCGGAGTCCCATTTGTCAGAACTGTGATGACGGAGTTAGGGAAACGGTGTATCACTACTTATGTCAGTGTCCCCGTTTCGCTGGAACTAGGTTTCGTATATTTGGGAGGACACCACTCTCGCAGGATTGTCTGGGCGAGTTGGAGTATAGGGATATCTTGAGATATTGTAGATTAACCGGCAAGTTACCGGGGGAGACTAATTAAGGGGTTACGGGGGGTACCGGGGGGATAAGAGCCATATAGGCTTAGGTCCCGCGCCTTTGGGCACCCGTTTCCGATAATAATTAAAGTTTTTAACGTTTTTGAAGTCCCCTGGGTCTGAAACAGTGATATTTTTTTTTTAAGAAATTGGCCTGTGTGTGCCAGGAAATTTGTGTGTGTATTGTGGTCAGCATAACTCAAAAACGGAAACTTGATATTTCGTTTTGGCCCTAGAAAAAGGTATCCGGCCTTAAGATTTCCAAAATCGGATCATCTAATAACTACCAACATACCAAGTTTAAAGAAAACCGTTGGAGCCATTTCGAGAAAAAACTAAAAAAAAAAAATAATCTAATGAAGTGGCAATCGTTCAGTTGACTGATTTTGACCAAAACATTAATGTCCACGGTAGAAAGTGGACTTCTATAGTTTCGTCGATAATGAAATATCAAGTTTGAATTGTGTGTGATTTTTTTATGTTTTTAAGTTATGTTGACCGCCCACTACACAAATTAATTTCTAAAAAATCACTTCTTCAAATTGAGGAAACTTCAAAACGTGTATTTCTGATGAGAAGGTGATATCGAAAATTTGCCTTGATGTTCCTCTTACAGCAATATGGTAAAGTAAAATGTTTCTTTATAATCTATATCATATATTTCCTTATAAGACATTACTCACAAGATTTATCTATCCGGAAAGAAAACAAAAATCATGCTAAAGGTGTTACATATTAGTTTGTACAGAACAATTAGCGTTAATTACTGTAGTTATAGAGAAATATGTAAATACCACAAATACTCCATGTTCTCACGGCATTGAAAAATGGGAAATAATAATAACCAAAGCGTACCAATGTGTACTGCGTCTATAAAGTCTAGTTGAGCGCCCTAAAAACGCCTTAAAATAAATTTCCACCAAAAACCAGATAAGAAAGTAGCAATTGAATAAAGATCAGCTAATGTGCCAAGAAATTTTAGAGTTCCTTTTAGGTGGTACAAACCTGGAATGGTCTATATTTATAGTACGTCACAAAGTCCTGGGAGACAGAGAGAATTTTTAATTTCACATTTTAATAATTAATAATTTCAAAAGTTTACTTTTTTATTTCCCATTCTTAATCTGTATTGTAGCATCTTTTATTTATATATATAGTTTTATCTGTTTACAAAAAATTACTGTATGTTCCAAGAAAATATTTAATGTTGATGCTAGAAATTTTTTGTAATACTAAATATAAAAGGCAACTCCTGATAAACAATTATTACCAATTCAATATATTTTTTGTAGTAGTAATATAAGAGGCAGCTCCTGATAAACAATTATTAACAATTCAATATATATTTTGTAATAGTTAATATAAACGGCAGCTCCTGATAAACATACCAATTCAATATATTTTTTGTAATAGTTAATATAAAAGGAAATTCCTGATAAACAATTATTACTAATTCAATATATTTTTTGTAATACGTATATAATATAAAAGGCAATTCCTGATTAACAATTATTACCAAAGCCAGATATAAAGTTCTGTATTTTGTTCTAAATGTTTTGTATATAATTAATTTTCATAAATACAGAATTAATTAATTACTTAATTAATTCAAATATATTCTATGGGAGCTTTAAAACATAAATTTCCTGCGTAAAGTTAATTTCTAATTCGATTGCAACACTTCTTTTTTTTTATGAAGGTAAGAGAAAGTAAAATATAAACAGGAACACAATACAAACTTGGATATTGTTCACTTTAAAAATTAAAATATTAAAAACTATGTTAATCATATGATAAGCAATGTGCAGCAGGCCTCGGCGAGGGGGGGGGCAGAAACACACTGTCAGTCATACAACCATAACTGACACTATATAATCATGGAGAAGCTTCCAGATAATTATGGAGAAGACGTTGGCACAGTTTGTTATTATTTTTTTTTTTTAACACAAAACAAATCTCCTCCGCCCTCCGCCCCCTTTTTCCCCATACACATCTTATAAATATATAGACAGCTGTGGAGATTTATATTTTCAAAGTTTCGTGTCACTTGTTCGAACATTTTTGTTCCTTTTTGCATGAAATATATATATGCCTAAAACTGACGGTTATTTTTATGTTCCTGTTATGAAATGACACAAACACCTTTACATGCTGTAATTAATGTAGGTTTTTTAACTTACCTACTTTTTCCCATAAAAAACAGTAATTAATGCTAATTGTTGTGAACAAACCATTATTTTAACACCTTTAGAATGAATAGTAATGTCTTTCTTTCTGCCAAAATAATCTTCAGAATGAACTCATATAAAAAAATTTTATAACAAGCAGTTTTTTTTTTTTTGAAGGGGCGGCCAATGCACCGCGACCCGTTCCGATCTATTGTACGCAGGCTATTGCCCACAGCATCGGAACAGATGTCATTCTCTGCACATCCGTTCTACAAAACCTCCATCAGGTTGAGATCCCTGAGGAATCCCAATACCCTGACGTGCTCTAGAGAGGGTATATCCGCCTCCTCCACCTGGTAGCTACCCAAGTTCTTGAATCTTCTCTGAGTGGCAGCCTTCGCAGTCTGTTAGGAAATGTAGTAGAGTTTCCTTCAGCTCCCCACAGAATCTACATGAGCTGTCACTTTCCAAACCCAGCTTCACCAGATGCCCTCTAAGTCGGCGATGCCCCGTGAAGAAACCCATAAATACACGGAGCTTGTTCTTGCTCAATCCGATGCAGGCCTCCGATCTCTGTTGGTTATAATTTCCCAAGCAGATCTTAGCCTGCCGCAAACCGGGGCGAGAGTACCAGAGTTGAGATCTCCTCGTCTCCTCCTCCTTCCTAAGTTCCTCCAATAGAAACTGGTCGCTGACCCCACAAAAAGGTTCCGGCCCTAGAAGCGAGGTCCTAGCGCTTAACATGGTCAGGGCGTCAAGTTTGGTTATTAAGTTTACCTAGGCATTCCCCGACCATTTTAGAGCTGATAACCGATGCACTCAATGCTCTAATGGCTGCTTGACTATCGGAAAGGATTACAATCTCCTGGTTCCTATATCCCCTATTGAGGGTTAAACTGTACGCATCTTCCAATAGCGTATATCTCCGCATGGAAGATGCTGGGAAAATTACCCATGGGTTCCGAGTGCTTGATCCTTGGACCATCCACTGCCGCCCCAGTCCCCTCGAGGGTCTTAGACCCATCCGTATACCATTTAATGGCATGTTCCTTAATGCCCAACAGAGCGGATCCCTCGCTCCACCCATTTTTGGTGCCCAGCTTCAAAGAAAAATTTTTTTGTGAAGCTATATTTCTTAATCATGCTATCTCTAGGGAGGTGCCAGATAGGGGAGCCCAAAGGTGAGGATAGCCACTCCCTGACCCCCAGACCCCCCTCCTCCTGCACCACCCCTAGAAATCCTAAGAAGAGCTCCCTCGCCGCCCTTGCCACCACTAGGTGCAGAGGTGACAGATTGAGGATAACTGCCTGCTGTCTTACCACACGGCCCCCAAACAAATCGCCGTCTGGCAAGTCTTGGCCCCTTCATGGGCTGTTACGCCATAAGGTTTTTTCATTTTATTTCATCCCTTCATATATATAATATTAATAAGTTATACATGCATTGTTAAAATAACAGTTTAGAAGAAAATCGGTTGATAGGAAGTGCGACATAACTGAACTGTTTTTTTTTATTTATTTTTCTGCGAAAATCTGGGATAAAGATACCCAACGAGTTTCTTTGAAAGTTATACTAACTATACATACCATGATCCTATCACTTTTCTTTGAAATTTTTTTCGAATAAGTAGATATTAGGAAGGCTCTGTGGAGTTGGAAAGGCATGGCTTTCCATAATTCTAAGGCAGGTTAAATCCCAGATAGGTTATACCACATTCTCAAGTATTTGCACCTTGTCATATTATTTTATATTCATATAAGTTAAGAATCAATTTAATGCGGTTGTAGAAAAAAATAATATTCAACACATGGTTTTTTTTGTTTTTTACACTCTCATTCTGTCGCCACATTCGCTGCGCTCGTGTGGTCAATATCTGAGTGTAAAAAAAGCATTATTTTATTCGCTTTTCTTAAATAACTATTATTAATTTTTTTAATTTTTTTTATTGTTAGAATGGCTAAATTTAGCAGTAGCATTATTAACATTTCTCTAGGAATAAATCAAAAACAATTTCACTGTAGCTTACTTGTAAGAGATTATGGAAAACTTCATGTTATTTGGAAAACTATTATATGATGAAAAGCTTTCATTTCTAAAAGTGAATGCATCCAATATATAACAGTCTGAACGCCTCCCTGCAGCTTACACTTATATGCATCAAAATACTAGTGGGCTGGAATGAAATTCTCATACATGTTCTCTCTGAAAGAAATCAACAAACTTTTTACAGAGGAATATTAGGATCTTGAAAGGAATTCGTATAGAAGCTCAATTAATGCATTTTTTTTTGTTTTATTAAATCATCCCAAGAATTATGTGAAAAGTATGCACGGTTGTGTATATGCTAGCATTTAGATGCAATGCTTTCGATTGTACATGGTATTTATAGTTAGTTTTTAAAACTTAATCTATAACGGAATGATTAAGTTCGTTGGCAAACCGTTCGTTCTGTCATTTATTTTCAAAGGCCATATATATCAAAAGTTATGGACACAATAAATCAATGAAGATAATAATTCTGGACAGTTTGATTATTGTCCAGAAGGACGATCAATATACGAGATTAACCAACATTTCGACAAAAATAAAAATCACACACAACAATACAAACACAAAACCAGAAACTAAAAGAAACTAAACCAAAATGGCTAAAACTGATTTATTAAATATGCAATGTTAAACTATAACATAACCAAAATGATCATTTTGTAAAGAATTTTTCTAACGCTTTTTCAGATCTACCCTTAAAGAAGGCCATAAATCTTGTCGTCACTTCGGGTAATCTATACCCGCGACCTTCCTTCTTTCATCGCGATACCTTCTTCAAATAAATCAACATTATTTAATTTTCATGGAAAATACCATCAATTGAAGTTTCCTCAATAAGAAAAAGTTCATTTTAAAGAATAATTGAAGTGTTGAAGGTGAAAGCACAATAAAAAAAAAAAGAAAATCTATTTTGTAAAAAGCTCTCACACGACTTTCTCTTAGTTTTATATTCCCCCCACCCTTGTTTTGTTTTCTTTAAATTTTCTTTTCACAATTATTTCGTATTATTACCAATTCTACTTTTTTTTTCTTTTTTGTTTAAATGACAAATAAATTTACTTCTTCTTACTTATTACGTCTTTCATTTTTTAATGTATTTTTACTTTCTGCATTATACGTATATAACAGCGGATGCACGCCACAGGCCTTTTTTTTGCTAATAATTGCCCAGAAAAGACTTTCGGGCCGCCTCAGTCCTTGGAGGATTTTCAGAGCAGTGATCTCTTGATTTGCTCCTCATTTTTGTGCTCTTCTTGGAGGCAAAGGTTGCTATCCCGTAAAAGGATGCCTATTAAGGGGAATCCTAAATCTTTCCTTGCCAAGGTGTCGGTCATGAAATATCATTCAAAAACAGTTGAAAAACAATATTCAAAGTCAGATATGATTCATAAAAAGGTTCCGTTCAATCTCATTTTTACTTTCTCTTAATCCTAGTAATAATAATAATATAATAATAATACTTTATTTTGACATTATACAAATAACAAAAGAAAAGAAATATAAATAAGAAATTGAACATGTGAAAATTGAAAAATAAACAAAGTATTAAATAGCATGGCAATAGCCGTCTGCCAGAGTTTACTACATAGTTTCCAAAAGAAAATGAAAGAAAAAAGAAAAAAGTACTGAAAGTATTACATGAAAAATATAATAAATAAAAGTATCTTACTTGAATTTATAAACGAAAAGAATAAGAATAATTACACAAAAAATATAAATGCTAATAAACTAAATCAAAATCCAAAACCGAACAGTAAGAGTATTTTAAATGAACTGCTATAAGAAAATATAAAAAATAAAAATTACTAAGGAAGATCTGAAATCCATTCATATCTTATTCTCCAGGCATGGCGAGCATATGAAATCAAGGTGCAGCATGAAACCTTGTCAGTTAAATAATTTATAATTTCGCATCTGTTAAGAAAGCCTTTACCAAAATACAGACATCTAAGTTCTGAAAGAAGAGGACACTCACCCAAAAAATGGTACAAGTCTTCTCGGGCATTAGAATTACAAAGAGAGGACTTCTCAACATCTGGGTCTCTTTGTAACCATGGTCTATAATTTAGGAAAAGTAACTCTCCCCTAAGTTTGAAAAACCAACGAAGATCACGAAATTCTAAGTCATTAAAAAAAGACATAGTAGTCAAATCTCTATGGTCAGAAATCAGCACTCTGTAAAGAAGAAAACGATCAGAAATTGTTGCACGATTCACAGCCTCCCCAAGGCGAGTGGCCTCAATTTCAGATAAAAGAGCAGACAGAGCGACACTCCAATTAGGAAGACTTTCTAGGGAGCCGGAGAAATTTGAACTGTGAAGACGAAATAAGGTGAGCCAGTGTTTAAACCAGAATATGTTTTTCTTTATTATTTGAAGAGCGGTGATCTTAGGAAGGCGAAAATCATCCATCGACAGGACCTTAAGACAGTATTTAATATACAGCCTCAGAGTGAAGGAATGAATAGAGCCCAAAGCAGTCTCAATGATCAACATATAATTGGGGGTACAAGAAGGCAAAGCAAACAACTTTTTAAGAAAAAAGCGTTGGAATTTTTCCAAACAGTCATAAGCTTGAAAGCCCCAAATCTGACATCCGAAACACACGACAGCCTGCGAAACACTGTTAAAAACTCTTAATCCTAGTAAGAAGAAGTATTGTACTCGTGTTCAATTTTCGATATCGAGTTTTCACGGAATATCCGTTTTTGAGGTCAACTAGTCCAAATAAGTGTTTTTTTAGAAATTTCTGTGTGTGTGTTTGTGTGGTGTGTGTGTGTGTTGTGTGTGTGTTGTGTGTGTATTGTATGTGAACAGCATAGCTCAAAAACAAAAATCGTAGAAAGTTCAAACTTGATATTCCGTTTAGGTATCACCATGGGATCTGACAGTAGGTTATCTGTCAAAATTCCTCAACCGAAAGTACCACTTTACTGAATGTTTTATTATTTACTTTTTTGCGATTTTCTCAAAAATGGTTCCAACGATTTTCTTTAAACTTGGTATATCAACTACACATACAAACAGGTACAACTTTTATTTGAAACATTTCTTCGGGAAAATTGATTTTAGCGTACTTTTGAAGGTAGCGTGGACTTACGGGTGTCCTCTAAAGTGTTATTTCAGTTTATTACACAATTCTATCATCTAAATAATATTAATTAGAATTAAATATGTTGTTGAAATTCCGAATTTAAAAAAGAAATTAGTAAACCGGAAATGTGTTTTTACTGAAGTTTTTTTTCAGTTTTTGTGATTTTCTCCATAAAAACACCGACGAATTTCATTAAATTTTACATACAAACTATAAAGTTTGTCAATTACAATTGCTGAAAACTGGAGTAAGAGAAAGTTGTTTGAATGTTTCACACCAGAGTTTTTAATATATCTTTTCAATAATTAATTTAATACAAAAAAAAATAAGAAGAATTTAATTCACTTTCATTTCCTTATCGGTATATATGTAATTCGTAATATCTTATTTTTTGTTTAATGAATACCTAGTAATTAATCTTAATAAAATTCATATATATGAGTATACAATATTTGAATGAATCAACTAAAATGCAGCCCTAACTAAAGTTTCGGATTTATGACACACACACTTAAGTTTATTTGATAATTTAATTGATATAAGTTTCTTTAATGGACCATTAATTTTCCCGCTTTTAAATATTCATTAATAAAAAACAAAAGTTACATTGTAGGTCATAGATGGTGGATTATAATAATAATAATAATAATAATAATAATAATAACAAGAATTTAGTATAAAATAAAAATATAATATATAAAAAGTTTGGTGAATGATGTGATTGGCTACCTCTCGTCATAACTCCCTGCATAGTGTGTCTGTCAGTTAGTATGTCAGTTTTAGAGGCCTAAATAGAGAGAGGACGAAAGAGGGATAGGTGGTTCTAGCTCTCTTTCAACCACATCTTGCCGTTCTCTCTCCTCTTACCCACTCTCCAGACTATCGCTCTTTCTCTCTCTTTAGGTTCGTGTTCTGGCTATATCTAGAGCAAAGAGAAAGACAGATAGATTGAGTGTTCTGTCTGTCGGGGAGGCGGCCGCTGCCGCCGCAACTCTCCCCTCCATCCGCTCTAAACAACGCCTCTCACAAGTCCCTCCACGCCGCTTATCACGCTCTCTCATTCTCTCTTCATACAGACTACCTCACTCTATCACGCTATGCTAGACAGTGTGAGAGAGTGTGTTGTTAGCAGATAGGCCTCTACTCTTTCTCTTTCTCCTCACTACCGCATTGCCCTTCTGTCACGCATTCCCTTCATATTGATCCGCACTGCCACCGCACTTCTCCATTCTGCCCCCTACCCCCTACGCTCGCCGCCCCTCCCCATCATTCACTCGTTCCATAACACTTTGTCTCTCCTCACATCCTCTATACAATGAGCTCTACTCTTTACTCACCTATTGTTCATTTCATCATCAATCTTTTCTCAAATAATACCAATATTTTTATAACTAACATATTTTCATATAAGTACATATAAATATATGTCAACATTTACCACTCGTTCTTCATAAAAAATAAAAATAAATAAAATCTGGTGTGAGTTTGGAAAAAATCACATGATTTCCCACTATTAAAATGATCAAATTCTAATTAATATATTTATCCCAAATAAATGGAATTCGTACTAACCAATTAAATCACACATATTATATAGGATGCAGAATATATTGCATAAAGAGTTTATTCACAAGGAACTTGAACGAAAATTCCCAAATAGCCTATACTAAAATTTGCAGTAAGCAACACCATGTTTTGAAGTAGCTGCTTTCGGAGAAAATCACAAAAACTTGAAAAAGTGAAAAAAAAAAACATATTTAGACATTCTGGTAATTTTAGACATCTGGAAACTTTGTTTGGGATATTCTGGTGATAACCAAAACAAAATTCTGTTACAAATTTATTGCATTTTTTTTTTTTTTTTAATTTTTGTTTAAAGTTAAATTCTTTACTTAATACACCCTCATTCCTCAGCCGCTTAACGACTTATCTGTTAAAAACAAATGCTCTAATTTATATGACTTTCTTTTTTTTAACGAAAAATTTGATTTTCACCACGAATTCTATTGCATATAAATTCCCCGACACTCGATGCTGCAATCAGTGACAGTCTTGAACTTTCGTTTACTTTATACAGACGTTTACCTATTTATAAAATGCTTATTAGATTCGGAATTTTATTAATGTTTAAAGCAATATTAATGTTTTAGCTGGTGTGTCTTACAAGGTAAATATGGCCTAATTAGAACTGGAGATTTAGATTCAAAATGTAGAATGATTACAAAGGAAAATTAGGACGGCATGTGAATGAAGGATACTACCGAGAAATTTACAAAGAAAAGAACAAAAAAAATTACAAAAATAGAGATTAGGTTAGACGTGTTTTTTTTTTTGTTTTTTTTTTAAAGCATCATCTTCTTTGGCCGGCCAGTCAACAGTTCCTAACAACAGCTTTAATGATGATTGTGATTAATTTAATCTAAATGATTATCTGACTGGATTAATATACGTACTATTAAAACACAATTCCCTGTAGGTATATAATCATTTTCCTATACTATTTATGTTGATTATAATTATTTTTGTTGATCTTTCTAGTTTGTTTGTTTGTTTTTTTTTAAATAGGATAATTGTTTGACCCAACCACAACAAGGTAATTGTTATTTAAATTAACCAAATAAAAATTAAATTTAAGATTTTTAATTTTTTTTTTCCCCCTACACCTTTGCGTACTGACTATAAATCGGCCACACGCTTCCTGACAAACCAATATAATTACGATTTTCTGGCTTTTTAGGCGGTACAACGTAATAGGAACGGAAGTAACGTCTTCTTAACAATACTGTTCCTCCATAACCCCCACCCCCAACCTCAATTTTTCTGGAAAAATGTTTCAAATAAAAATGATAGACATTCATGTGTTTAGACGGCATATGAGGTTTGAAAAAATCGTTGGAGCCATTATTAGAGAAAATCGTAGAAAACTAAGAAAAAAAAAAAAAACATTCAAAATGTTGCACTTCCGGATGGCGGGTTTTGACTATAATCTTATAGATGTTCGTCTAGTCTGGGTTCCAGGTCATATGGGGATTTTTGGGAATGAGGAGGTGGATAGGTTTGCCAATTTAGGCGCCTCTCTCACTTTTTATTGGTCCCCGAGCCTGCTGTTGGCGAGTATTCTGGCACATGTCTGTCAAGCAGGCAGTTAAGGATAGCTTTACTGCTTTTATCCTTATGGATGAGCACAATTGGTTGTCGGCAGTCCAAGATGCTCATCGGGGATCCGGACAGGGCTGTTGATGAGAAGTTGCTGTGGTCTTTCACGGAACTCTCTCAGGTATCAGATTGGGTCCCTTACTGGACATTGTGGTTTAAGGAGACATCTCTACGTAATGAGGCCCGTGCCGGATCCATTTTGTAGAAACTGTGAGACAGAGGAGAAAACACCCATCCATCTTATATGGCAGATTGCATGGGTTGTGAGGAAATTAGGTTCTCCTGATGGTCGGAACAGGATGTCTGTGGAAGAGATTAAGCTATTTTCCTTTAAGATCATTGTTCGATTTGTTGGGACTGCGGTGAATCTTAGATGGATTAGACCCGGGTCTGGATACTTGTTCTAGACCCGGTTTATTGTTGTTTTTTTGGGCCTAAGAGGGCTTTGGATAGCGTAGGGTTTTGTCCTTCCCCAGAGACAAATAATAATAATAATAATAATAATAATAATAATAATAATTGAGCTTCTTATAACTTTTCGTTTTTGAGATATTTTGTTCACACGCGCACACACATTTTCGTACTCAGCGGACCTTAAAACATCTATTTCCAGTGAAAATTTAATTCCGAAACTTTGATACGATCGCAACACTTCATCTTAACAACAGAAGTAAAAAATAAATTGGAACATGGTATTCATTAAAACCAAAAAAATACTAAAATTTAAAAACTTTATTCAACCAGTTTTTTTTTAATATTTTATTTTTTTTAAACTTTTACTTTCTCTTACTCCTAGTAAGAGGAAGTATTGTAATCGTGTCAAATTTTCGATATCGAGTTTTCACCGGAAATATCCGTTTTGAGGTCCCCTGAGTCCAAAAAAGTGGTTTTTAGCAAATGGTCTGTGTGTGTGTGTGTGTGTGTGTGTGTGTGTGTATGTATGTATGTGAACAGCATAGCTCAAAAACGAAAAATCGTAGAAAGTTGAAATTTGATATTCCGTTTAGGGGTCACCATGGGATCTGACTGTACGTTATCTGTCAAAATTACTCAACCGGAAGTACCACTTTACTAGTTGGATTTTTTACTTTTTTGCAATTTACTCAAAAATGGCTCCGACGATTTTCTTTAAACGTCAAACATCAACCACACATACAATGAGCTACAACTTTTATTTGAAACATTTCTCCGAGAAAATGCATTGAAGGGCACTTTTGGGAGAGGGGTGGGGTTAGGTTTCCATCTAAAGTGCTATTTCAGTTTGTAAGACAATTCTGTCATCTAAATAATGTTAATTAGAATTAAATATGTTGTTGAAATTTCGAGTTTGAAAAAAATCGGATAACCGGAAGTGCGTTTGCTTTACCACTTTACTAAATGATTTATTCACTTTTTCGCAATTTTCTCAAAAATGGCTCCGACGATTTTTTTGGAACTTCATATATAAACTAAACATGCAAAGATCTACAACTTTTATCTAAAACATTTATCTGGAAAATTTCTTTTAAGGGCATTTTTAGGGGAGGAGTGGGGTTAGATTTTCATCAATGTGCTATCCTAGTTGATTATACAATTCTATCATCCAACCATAATTAGTTAGAAATAAATATATGGCTGAAATTCCGAGTTTCAGGAAAATTAGTAAACCGGAAGTGCGCTTTTACTGAACAGTTTTTTCAGTTTTCGACGAATTTCATTAAATTTGGTACACAAACTATAAAATTTATCAATTATCATTTTGAGAACTGGAGTAAGAGAAAAGTTGTGTGAGTGTTTCACACCAGATTTTTTTTTTTTTGTTGTCATAATATATTTTATTATTATTTTAATGAGACTATTTATTCTCAAAATCAAATTTTCCTTAAAACTGTTCTCTCTCATGGGGAAAAAGTTGACGTAAAGAAGTTAGTTTTTCTTTCTAATAAAATTTTTATTGCTATTCAAGATTTAAAATCATTTCATTTAATATGAAAAACAATTAAACAAGTTTTTTCAGTAATTAGGATTATTTAATGAATACTCTAAATAGTGCCTTGATATCTTAATTTCTCTGAATTACATTTTTTAATATTTTATTAACAAAAATGTCTATAAGTTTAGAAAATCTGATTGGTTTAAACAATACAATCAAACAGACGATGTTGAAATATTCAGCAATTTTTAAATTTTCGAAACTGAGGTTTCATCGGAAGTACATGTTTTTTGAGGTACCATGAATAAGATAAAAAAATGGTTTTTATCGAATAATCTGTACGAATGGTATAACTTAAAAATTAACATTGAGTTCTAATTTCATATACCGTTTTGACATTATCAATTTGCTCTATTTTTTTTTATAAATAATTTTTACTTTTTATTATCGCTGCTGATGAAGAATTATTGCAATTGTGTCGAATTTTCGATATCATGTTTTCACCGGAAATTGACGTCCTCTGAGAGCAAAACAAATAAATATTATTTCTAGAAATTTAGTTTCTTACTCTTTCACAGCGACTTTCTCCATGAATACACCAAGAGTTTTGTACACTAACTACACCATATAAAAACCTATCATATTTGTTTGTAACTTTAATCCGAGAAACTTCATTCAACGAGGTTTTGGTGGAGGGAGAGGATGATGTTGTGCTTTCCTCAAAAAATAAGCTGTATTTTTAAGTTTAGATATTCTCCCATTAATGTAATAGTGAAGATAATTAAACATTTAGGAAAGGGACTGGAATTAAGCATTTAGGAAGTCCCGGGTTGGAGTTCAGTGTCGGCCCTTAGATTTTTTTCTTCTTAGCAGCCTCTACAGCTCACTGTCTGTAGCGAGAGAACACTGTCCGAAAACCGGCTGTGCACTGAGAAGTGTCAGGGCAACAATGACAAGCCTAACAAAAAACAAAAACTAAGTGAGTGAATTTATACTTTTAATCACAAGTGACAGAAAGTAAAAATGGCCGATATTTTGGCATTTTTTTTTCCGAAAACGGTTCCAGTAATATGCTATAGACTTGGTATATTAATATAATGGGTATGATGTGAAGGATCGTTTGAGAAATAAATAAACTGGAAATAACGCTGAACACTGTATAATCAGAAAGTAACACAAACTGCCAGGACTTTACACGAATATAGAAATCGGTAGTGAGAGATTTAGAGTGAATAAAGAGAAACGTAGTAGTTGGTTGCTGACGCGTTGTAACTGCTATATAAACAGTTTAAAGACTGTCCCCCTGAGGGCTAGAGCAGCCGAGTCTTCTACTCTAGTCTGGCCTAAGTAGCGAGTAAGACTCTCAATTTTTGTGCCTCCTCTCCCTGCTTTAGATCCCTTCCTTCGGATCCTATTACATTAATAATAATAATACTTTATTATGAATTAAATAAAGAAATACAATTTACAAGTATATATAAGTATTATACGGCTTGGATATTCCATCAGCCGGAGTTAGATGTAATAAAGAAAAAGAAAAAAAAACACTAAAAAGAAAGAAAACTAAAAGCACACTAACCTCGAAAAAGTCAATAAAAATAAATAAATAATAAATATGAATTAAAAATTGATTATAAATAAGAATAATAAATTATCTAAAAGAAAATGAAACTAATCCATTAATAGTTACAAAATTGTAATAAGGGAAATAAACTAAACTCAATTAAATACAATTGACAAAGAAAGAAAATGAATATAAAATGCATTATGAAGAATCATTTACATAAAGAGACCTGCATACAAAATAAAATAAAACAAAAATAAATAAATAAATAAATGAATGAAATTAAAAAAAAAATGGGAGATATTTACAAAACTGTGAAAATGTAAAAACAAAATTATTAAATTTAATAAAATAAAAAGGAAACTTGATCAGAAAGTAAATTCCTGAACCAGACTGTACCGATAACGCCAATCAGCCCGTGCACACCTGATAAGATCCTTGCAGTTTCGAGTGTTAAGCATACTGACGAGCTGAACTACAGTCAAAGAAGGAACCCCGAGATAACACACCCGGAACTCTGAAAGTATAGGACACACAGCCAGAAAGTGCACACAGTCCTCTCTTACTCTCAGGTTACACAAAGAACAAATTTCGGACTTCTTTCAATGCAAGGAATATAATTCAGCCCTCATTTTGAAGAGCCAGCGCAATTCATTTAAAGTGAGAACGTCGGAGTTAGACTCTTCAACAAAGGTGAACAATTTCGCCTGAAGGTCCAACCGCTTGTAAAAGATAAAGCGGAAAGATTCTCTTGCGCACCTCTCAGACTCCTGCCGACATGCCAAACCTATCTTTGCAATTAATGAAGTCATCTGAGATTTCCACAAAGACATATTATCAGCAGAGAAACTAAAATTACAACCATACTTTTGTGCAAGGTTGGACCAGCTTGCAAACTAAAACACCTTCCTATAGATGACTTCCATAACTAACGGCTCGTGAAAGACGGTGCCCAGGAAAATACCAGTAGCAAGTGAGATTCTCAATTTTTATGCCTCTCTCTCTGCTTTAGATCCCTCTCTTCGGATCCTATTACATTAATAACATATATCACTGTTAATTAAAATGTTCTTCTGGAAATATTGATTCATGGGCTTTAAATTAGTTTTAAACTTTAAAACGCGGTTACAAGTTTTGCTGAAGTCTGACGGAATTGCAGCCATACACTGTATTGATATCCAGATAATTCTTATGCACTAAAATTAACAAATATGAACCCAAATTTCATCATTTATATGTAATGATAAGCATAAGTAAACGTTCAGTAAAAATTCCAAGTTTGAAGAATATTCCATTTTTATTGATCCAAAAGAAGTATGTAAATTAACTAAAAACAACATTAATGTTTACAAATGGAAAAAATGGGGGGGGGGATATTTGGAATGATGCCCCCAAGCTATTTTATCTTATATAGTAATAGAATATTAAAAGATATTAAATTATTGTATATATACATTTTCTTTAGAGAGAACGATGTATGGAAAAGGTTGGGTAACCTCAAGCCTACCTCACAGACCTTAGAAAAATAGTTTCTCTGAAGGGGGGGGGAATCTGAAGTGAAACACTCACATGACTTTCTCTTACTGCAGTTTACTGACTAATTTTCTCCAAACATATAATTCTTAGTAGATGCTTTGTGGTCTTCAAGTTAGCTTCATGATGGGACAATCATATCTTTATAAAACCACTTTTTTGAGAAAAGTATATCAAAAAACCCCCTAAATAATTTTTTCGAAAAAGTTAAAAAAGTGAGAGCTCCCTGAATGTTTAATTAGTTTAATTAGTAGGTGTATATTAAGTTTAATGTCACCCTTTCGGTGCTTTTAATAGAGAAAATATCAGAAAACTGACACACAAAAAACTGTTCACTAAAGACGCACTTTCGGACAAACCGATTTTCCTCAAACTCAGAATTTTGGCAACATATTTAATCTTAATATTGTGTAGATGATAGAATCGTACAATTAATTGAAATAACAGTTTAGAAAAAAGGATCACTCACCCCCCCTCATAACCTCCCTTAAATGATTTTTCCCGGAGTATATTTCAATTAAAAGTTGTAGGTGTTTATATGAATAGTTGATAATCAGAATCGGATAGCCAGGCTGCTCTGCGGGCAATTGACTCGTGGGAGATCAGCTCAAGGCTGGTGTGGGACTGCCTAGGTGCACTAAGGGAAATTAGTAGCCATAATAAGGTCTTCCTGGTTTGGGTACCTGGGCACTCGGGTCACAGAGGCAATGAGGCGGCGGACCGCCTGGCCCGGGAGGGTTCAATGAGAGCACTTATCGGGCCGGAGCCGTTCTGTGGTGTCTCAAGATGCCTCAGGAGTGCATCCATTAAGCTATGGATGCAGGACCGATCAAGGGAATGGTGGGTCAAAACTCCAGGCCAGAGGCAGGCGAAAACGTTTATTCATAGCCACTCGCCCAAGCTAACTGCAGAATTACTCCAATTAGGCCGGGTGGCCATAAGGATAGCAGTTGGCGTTCTCGCTGGCCATTGTAGCCTAAATGAGCACATGCATCGCAAGGGCCTGGCAACGGATAGCCTGTGTAGGTTTTGTCAGGAAGAAGAGGAGACGGCGCTGCACGTGGTATGTGCAGGGGCTGGTCTGGCTAAGGTACCGCCTCTTTGGTAAAGAGAAGCTGGTGCCAACAAGCCTCAGCCGGGGTCCCCTCTCGGACCTATTAAGTCTTTTAAGGCAAGCAGGACTCGGGAGGGTGCTCTGATGGCAGGTGCTCTAATTGACCATCTGGGAGCCCCCCCCCAATTTCACAGTCCGGCTGAGGACAGGATCGGGGAAGGGCTTCCAACTAGGGTGCCACAAAGATCCATGGTGTCGCGGTGGCGTACGCTGAGGAGCCAATTCCCCCGTTAGAAACTAATCTAATCTGATAATCAGAAAAATGAAAAAAACGATTCACTAAAGTGGTTGACCGGTTATGACCTAAACTTAATTATCCCCCCTCCCCGATAGCATAAACGAAATATTGTTTCAAGTTTCTGCGGTACCCAGGTATCAGGTTATCAGGTCTAAAAGGCGGCAGATTACCTTGTCCTGGAGGTCTCTATAGAAACCTTTATTGAACCTGAACTTTTCTGTGACATCGCAAGATAACTTCATGAATGCAGCCATCAAAACATGATTGCAGAACAAATCACAAAAAATGGTGGGTGAAAAACCCTAAGCCAAAGTCAGGCGAAAATTGCATTAATAGTCCATTCCTCCCGGCTTATTGCAGAACTGCCCGAACGCATATGCCTGTGCAGATTTTGTCAGGAAGAAGAAACAACACCACTGCGCGTACTGTGTCATATTTTATTTTTCTTTAAATTTAACGCGTGACAAACATCTATGGTCATTGGCGGCCGGAGCATTCTCAGTGCACTGCCGGTCTCCGGAAAAAGTGATTGAAGAGTGGTTTTAAGGGACCTGTCATTTGTTTAAATTTAAACTGCAGCTGCAAAGCTCTCTCTTGGTTGAGACGATTGGCGCACTCAAAGTACAATCAGTTACATGTGATTATTACAGTAGCCCCTACCCCTCTTCTTTTAATGGTCAGTCCAATTAAAGAAAATCTATAGATTAAATTGTATTAATTCCAAAGTCGTATGGATGATTCACACCAGATTTTTTTTTTATTGTTTTGCAGACAAATAAATTCTCATTTAATTTCTTCATTTAATTCGTTGTGAATAAAGTGGAGACATTTTATTAGTAATAAATTATATTAGTTTTTGTTTTAAATAAGTTATTAATAATTTATTTTTAATATCTTTATTTAAAGTGATATTATGTATTAATATATAATAAATTTATTAAAGGTGGAGAAATTTAAAAACAAGCAATGTTATAAACAATAACAAGAAGAATCAAGTGATAATGAATGAATATATGCAATACTAGTTTTAATAATTGAAAAGTAACTCCCCTCCTATAAATGTATCAATATAGCCGCCACCATAGAAGGGGGGGGGAGAATGTTTCTCTCTCTCTCACTCTCTCTCTCTCTCTCTCTCTCTATATATATATATATATATATATATAATACTATATATTTAGTTTGCTAGTGGTACCCTTACACCACTATAGACAAAATACACACCAATACACATATACAATATACAACACTCCAGACACACCAAACAGAGTAAGCAAATGTCTGTGTGAGGAGAGTTAGTGTCCTTGTAATACATAGTTGCACACAGCCTATTCTGTTTAACTTCATGAATTATTCATTAGAATGTCTATTAGGAGGCGATGTAAACAAATAGATGTCCATGCAGACACAGACACAGATACACGCGCACACACGCACACCATACTATCTCTTTCTTTCTTTTTCTAGAGAGTGAGCGATAGTGATGAGAAGGGGGGCGGCAGTGAATGCTCATCGCCAATAGGAAGGTATATAACCTTAGTATGTATGTATATATGTTTTCCACTTGATGTCACTTATATGTTATAAATGTAATTGTACGCTTAGTTACAAATAAAATTATGTATCTAACATATTTTAAAAATATCACTAATTTATCGTATCCATATTTGATGTTCGTAGCGTAGATTGTTTAAAAAAAAAAAAAAAAATTGGTGTCCAACACTCCTCCAGACTCAATTTCATAGTTATAATTGACTATTTTTCGAAACGACCCTAAGATGAAGTGTATGGTGCTAGGTGACAGTAGTAGGAGAATAACAATGGAGGCAGTTCCTAGGCCAGTTTCCTAAGCTAGAAAGAACTCTCCTCCCAAGCGAACGTGGTTGTATATAAGTCTGTGTACTTACCAATATTGTCATATTCTAGTACGTCTTGGTCCCTAACAACAAGACTGAAAAGTCAAATTCAAGCCACGGAAATGCGTTATTTAAGAAAGATTTTAGGGAATACTTGAAGGGACAAGGTAAAAAATAGCACAGCATGAGATCTGCGTGTAAATGAATAGATTCGTTTAGAAGAAACCAACTCAGATGGTTTGGACATGTTGCCAGAATGGAAAATGAAAAGAATTGCAAAATTGGTATACGAGTCGAAGGTGGAAGGCAGGTAACGCCGCGGCCGACCAAAAAGAACCTAGGGTGAGGAAGTAAAGGAAGGTTTGGAAGCAAGAGGAATAAAATGTGGAAGTAGAATCGAGTTGGCAAGGGATAGAGATGGATGGAAGAAGCTCTGTAAGACTGTCTACACTGTCTAGACGGTAAAAGAGGACAGGGCTACGTATGTATTATGTAATTGACTCTTTTCAAATATGTAGTCTTGCTACATTGCCTTCAATTTAGGAAAGCTTAACCTCTCACTCCCTCAAAACCCCCCCTCAAATCAATTTCCTCGGAATAAAGTTTCAAACACAAGTGATAAGTATGTATTGTTAATATATTAACAAGTTTAATGAAACCCATCATTGTTTTTGTGGAGAAAATCGCAAAATACTGGTCAGCCGATTTTCTTCAAACACGCAATCTGGGCAACATATTTATTTGTGATAAATTTGGAGGGGTGGGGTTATAGTTTACTTTAAAGTGTTCATTTAGTTAATTGTACGAGTCTATTATCTATGTAATATTAATTAGAATTAATTGTGTTGTTAAAATTCCGAGTTTAAGTACATTTTTTCAGTTTTCTGTCATTTTCTCAACAAGGGCACCAACCGGTTTTTTAAAACTTTGTATACTAACTATGCATACAGAGATCTATTAGTTGTGTTTGTAACGTTTTCTCGCGAAAATTTATTTTAAAGGGGGGGGTGGTTCAAAGGAAGCTGGAAGTTCTTGTTTTTCTCGAATAAGTTGTTTTATTTAAATAGTTATAATGTTTAATAAAATTTTTAAGTTTGAGGGAAATTTGGTCAATTCTAATTATGTAGATGGCAATTAGTGACGGTCGTGTGAGTGTTTCACACCAAATTTTTAATTTCTCCCTTGGTAAGAGGAAGTGTATGACTTTACTAAATAGTTTTTCAGTTCTTTGCGATTTTCTCGAAAATGGTTCAAAAAGTTTTCCTTAAACTACGTATATTATCTACGTACTAAATGTCTTTCACTTTTATTTGAAATATTTTCTCGGGAAAATTGATTTTATAGGGATTCCTGGGGTAACACAGTAGCTCTGCCCGCAAGGGATATCTGTTTTATTAGGGATATTACTTGGGGAGTAGCGATCCCAAGGATTACAACAGCTCAGTACTCCATCATTTCGTCAGAACGGTGACAATACACTTACACTACATACAGTCTACACTTGGGGCAGGTGTTGGTGTAGTGGTTATGAGCATGGACTTGTAAAGTGGGAGGACCCCAGTTCGGGTCCAGCGTATAGCTGCTTAATTTTATATTCGTTTAAAAAATGTTAATGGTAAAGTAGTTGCTTCTGCCCCCGTCCACGACACCTAATCTGGTAGTTGGACGTTAAGCCCGCCTGAATAAATAGGCATTACTTTACTTACTTTTTACTGGTTCTATGTTCTATTATCTGTTTCTACCCGCCTAGTCTACATGTGCCCTATCGTCTCTATATTTATATTTGAGAAACTGAGTAAAACATTTTAAAATCTAATAAACTTTGGCCATTTTATAATTATATAAATAGTAAGAGAAAGTGGTGTAGTGTGAGTAGTTTTGAGGTGCTCGGAATCCGAAAATATGGATTTTTATAAATAGGTCTGTGTGTGTGTTTAGTCAGCATTACTCAAACAGGATATTCGGAGAAAATTCAAATTTGATATTTCGTTTAGGTTGTACCAGGGGGCCTAAATAAGATCAGCCGGAAGTAATACTTTACTTGAATGGATGTTTAATTTTTTTTTTGTGTGTGTCTTTACATAAAAAAGCAATCCAACTTAATATAGTTATTTTGCAAATCAATTATTTTTTCCCCCCATGTAAATAATTATACAGTCCAGAAATAATTATGTAAATATATAATATAGAAATAGAAACAACAGGTATTTTATTAAGTTAACTGTGCGTTCAACCATTTTAATGATATAAACATTTGTTTTATGATTGAATTAGAAAAAAGAAATTCGATATTACCATTTTTAAATAATTACCGAAATTCAATTAATATTTTATAGGGCTCTTTTGTTAAGAAAATTTCGATTGGCTCCTATCGTAATTATTATTGTGTTTTTTTTTCTTTCCTAATCGTAAAACATTCCTTTGAACTTCTTGTTCGACTAAAGAGCAGATTTGATTGGTGAACCGACTACTTTAAAAATCCCCCTTCTCCCACTGATTCTTTAATTATAAAAACAACATTATTGGCCGTTTTTATTGACTCTTCTGCAAAAAATGCTGGGAGAGAGCAGAAAAAAAAACACTTTCTATCATTAACAAAGAAACTCATCTCAATTTTTTTTCCCTGTTTTTTTGTCCAAATTATGGGAAAAAAAACAAAATAAGAAAAATTAAAACAAATCACAATAAACTCAAAGAATGTCGTCATACCAGATAAAGTTATTATGATTCAGATATAAGTGATTACTCACAGATTCTTGTGTAGTAATAATAAGGAAACGATGATTCAGGATCATTTTGATATTGATGTTGTTGTTATGTAACAATTTTATCGATTAGAAATTCCAAGAATAATCAACTGGGAAGAATTTTACCATTTATATATTAAAAAAAAGAAAAGAAATTGAACAAAGCTGGCTTATCAAGTTTTATTTATTTTTTTTTATAATAATAAATTTATCAAGATGTCTAGAAATGAAAATAAATAAATAAAATTCTTAATAACATTAAGAGCACTTTTGCAATGAAGGAAAAGAATCGAAACAAGCACAAGACCAATTTTATTTATTAGCCAATTTATTCTTACTACAATTTTGTGATTGGCCAATTTCTCAATTATTAATACAAATATAATGGTTAAGGGTTTTTTTGTTGTTTTTTTTTCAAGAAACAATCTGAATATGGGCTACATTGTCTAGCAACGATGTCAACCTCTCGAAGAACGACAATTGGAAAGTTAAGCTTAATTCATCGTAATCCTTTACAATCACTTTTACCAGAAAAATAATATAAATAAAAGTTTGAAAAACATGAATTCTGTGTAAGTTTCCGTTCTTGAGATATTTTGTTTAGAAATAACAACAAAAACATACACATATTACTAGAAACATATTTTTCGGAATCAGGGGATCTCGAAAGCAGTGTTCCTGTATTATCTCAATACAAAAAAAAATGTGCACGAACGCAATAATTTCTCTTCAAGAACTAAGAGAAAGTAAAAGGTAAACACCTGTATATTATAGACGACTTTCTCATTCCACAACTTCCCCGGAGACAAAATAGTGAACCTTGTAAAAGTTCATAGCTCGCTGAATTGTCCACTAGATAAATAGTAAAAGTGTTTAAAGAGGATTTATGTTTATAGTGAAACAGTTTTCATTAGAGGAAAGTCCAACGTTCCGGATCCTTCAATACCACCCTGAAATCAATTATCTCGGAAAAATGGTTAAAATAAAATGTTATAATATGTAATAAATACCTAAATAAAGGTAAAATAAACCCTTCAAGAGACATATTCCAGCAAAAGTGAAAAAAACATTTAGTTTGATGAAGTTTGTCAAAAATTTTCGTTTAAAATTTTCAGAAGATAACTGTAAGTACTCTTTATTGAGGATTCACTAGACAGGGTATTAAATAAAATATAATATGACTGAGTTAATCCCACTCATACCATATGACTCAGATAATGGGCAAGTGGTGGAATAAACCGAATGTTTATATTTGATTTAATTAAAACTCCAATAAATGTATGTAATTGGTAGCAGGGAATTGTGATTGATAATAGAGAAATAATGAATACACTAGCATTGTATTCACAATTTATATTTAACAAACTTTGTGGTAAGAAATAGTAAAAAGAGAACAAAGTGCCCGAGCTAAGAGTGATGATGTTGGCTGGTAGGTGATGTAACATGGTAGCATTGGCTATTTAGATTATTCAACTTGTTGAGCTAACTGTCAATTAATTAATATGGCTAGCTTCTTTGCAAATGCTTTGGACTGTAGGGTTTTTGGCAGAGAGCTGAGTGTACACACTGTTGAATGCTTTTTAAAAAGTAGCTGGTTGAAATAATTTTTTGAGGATACTTGTTCCAAATTGGCTGTTCCCTTCTTCATAGCTTGTTACATTTCTTCTGTAGTTTTTAGCATATAAATATTGTTTCTTGACAACTTAAAGCCCTGAGACTGCCACGCTTTTTTTTATACGATTATTTTTCATAACTTCTAGGAGAAAGCTAGGTTCATAAAGTTAGCCTTTCCATCCGTATAGGTGAAGTGGGTTTCAGAGGATGAAATTAATACTGTTAAAGGTAACTGAAGTGCGATACTGGCGGCGCTTGATCACCATTATGACAAATTTCCTCAACATAGAAAAGTTCTTTTTTCCATTTCATTTGTTTATTCTATTAAGGTTTCCCTAAAAATCCGGACAGTTGATCACCTACCATAGAATTGGTTGAAACTGCAGCCAACTAGTTTATTAATGCGTTCTGTGACACTCAAGGAAAACAAAGGCAATCTTTTTCTAAATAACTATTAATAAATGTTGTTTTCTGCATTGAATATTTAATTTTTGTCGATGTAATCTTTAACAAAAATTCTCCAATTATGAAAACTTATAATAAAAATAGAATAAAATATAACAAATTTCTAAAAATATAATAATTATAGTTGTTGTGGTTGCGTCCGCAGAGCTGGAAAGGTTCAGAGATATTTTCCATGATAGCCTGCTTCTTTTTGTGCACATCGACCGGTTTTGCGCGTTCGCCCATTATCAGGTTGTTTGGCAAAACAGTGTGATAACTGTAAGTAAAATATGCACTGTGGCAAATCTATGTTATCACACTGTTTTGACAAAACATCCTGATGATGGACGATCGCATGAAACCGGTCGATGACCACAAAATGAAGCAAGCTATCATGGAAAATATCTCTGATAATAATAATAAAAAATAGTAATTATAGTTATCAGGTTTTATGGTAATATTATTCTGAAATGTTACATTATTATTCATCTGCTTATATGTATATTATAACTATAACGTTAATTTGTAAAATCTGAAGCGTATAATACTATGTTAATATAATAAATTAACATTTATTACATAATAATATTATGGTGCATGGTGTAAAATAATGCCCTCATTTCATGGATACTGTTATGAAGGGAAAAAATCTGGTGTTTAACACACACACAACTTTCTCTTACAGCGTTTACAGAATTTATAATTGACTAATTTCTTCAATTTTAGGAAAATGTTTGTCTTAAATTTTAGATGAATGGGCGTGTGTAATCTTAATAAAATGTCTTTTTTGAGGAAACCATACATTCCCCCACCACAAAAACTTTTTAAAATGAACTTCCTTTGGAATAAATTTCCAGATTATAGTGATCGGCACTGCATTCATAGAGTAACAAATTGAATGAAATCCGTCGGTGTTTTTCTCGTGTGGATAAAATTGTAGAAAACTGAAATAACCCCGTCTTTCGCCATCCCCATCCCCACCAAAACAGCATGAATGAATTTTTCCGTTAGGAGTTTAACTAAAAGTTGTAGCTCATTGTTGTGACTAAGTCGATAAAACTAAGTTTAAAGATAATTTCTGAAGTCGTTTTTCAGAAAAAAATCTTAGAGAACTAAAAAATATGTTTAGTAGAAACGCATTTGTGGTCAACCGATTTTCCTTTAAACTCGGAATATTGGCTGGCAATATATTTAATTCTATTTATTGTTCTTGAAATGATAGAAAAAAATTAGAATAGCACTTTAGAAAAAAACCTAACTAACCCCCATTTCTCCCCCCAGAAGAGATTTCTCCCCTTAAATGAATTTTCCCAGAGAAATTTTTCAAATAAAAGTTGTAGCTCTTTGTATGTGTAGTTAATATACGAAATTTTTGAGGAAATTCCAAGAAACTTAAAAATTCATCCAGGAAACTAGTACTTCCGGTTGAAGAATTGCGACAGATAAGTTCCTGTCATGTCCCACGGTGATACAGAAATGGAATGTTAAGTATGAACTTTTTGCGATTATTCATTTTTTTAGCTATGCTGCCCAATACATTCATACTTAAATAGTTGGTTGTGGTTGGTTCCGCAGAGCTGGAAAGCATCAGAGATATTTCCCGTGGTAGCCTGCTTCTTTTTGTGCTCATCGATCGGTTTCGGGCGTTCGCTCAAAGCCGAATAATTAATTATAAAATAAATCTCTCTCTAACAACGCAGATTAAGATATATACCTCCCACGTGTTGGATGTTTCCATTTGTTAAAGAAAAATGTGCCCCTTTAAAGACCCAAACATGTGTTTTTCCCACTCAGGTACTAACCTCTCCCCCTCCCCCTCATATCCTAGATAGGCCTCAACAAAAAACATTTAAAGACCAGTCAGTGTATAAACTAAATTTGCTCTATGCAAATCAATGTTGGCACGCTGTTTGACAAACGCATCCTGATGATAGGCGAACACCCGAAACCGGTCGATGACCACAAAAAGAAGCAGTCTATCACGGAAAATATCTCTGATACATAGTTAAACACAAACACAAATACATACACAAACATCATTTTCTAAAAACAACTTTTTTTAGGATTCCTAGAACCTCAAAACGTGTATTTTCGGTGAAAACTCGATGTTGAAAATTTGACGCGATTACAATATTTCCTCTTACGGTAGGTAGAGGAAGTAATACACCCACATACCCTTATGACAACCATCATATAATAAGAGATACGAAAAAATAACTAATTTTTTTAATCGTAGTTTTTTTATTCTAAATTGAAAATATTCCAATTAATTTAAGTTTTTCAGAAAATAGAAAATATAGATAAGATGCTAATGTAATGTAAAAATTACTTTAAGTCAGCATATAAAATATATATTATATAGATAATGTTTTTTAATTTCTGATATTGTAAAAAATGTGGAAATAAAAAAAAATGTTTAAAATAAAATACAAATAATACAAAAAAAAAAGTTTTTATTTATGATGAAGAATAACGTACTGTCCCCTCCATTGTTGCACTTATTGTTTAAAGTAACTATAAAAAAACATTCAACCTTTTTGTAAAGGTGCAGTTAGAAGGTGGGGGGGGGGGGACAAGAATGGTAACTAAATAGCTTATAGGTAACAGTATATCTGCAGGAATTATTATTTTTTGTTTTACCCTTCATGGTACGTTTTGTTTAAAAAAAATATATATACCATAGGGGAAACAACAACAAAACAACATTAATAGGCTGGATATGGGATATATGGGGGAAGGTAGGTAGGTAGAGAGGGAGAAAGAAAGAGCGAATATATATATTGTAATAGCCAGTATATGGACAATGTCCAGACAGAATGTATGGAAAGTGATCTATAACGGGGCCAGGGTACCAGGCCGGCCAATAACCCTGGACACCAGGGGCCATAGTATTCCAGCCTGTGCACAGTCGTGTCTGGTGCTGCTGTAACAGCAGGAGACGAATGTACACAGGCTTATATGTTATTTGATCTCCGGACACCACATCCAATATTGATCATATTAACCCAGGTCTGGGAAAGACTGTATATATATACCTACCACATTATATAAATATATGCCTACCACTAGTGCATGTTATATTCCTCTCACTATATATTTATATATTATTGTAGACCTGTCAAGCTATTAATATATAATAAAATTATTATTGAAAAAAAAAAAACAATTTAATTAAAACAGGTGTTTATTTGAAATATGACATTTTGTAGGTAATTTATTGTGTTGAAGACTAAGTTTTATTATGTGAATTTTAATATATATTAATGTTTCTCTATTGACCAAACACAGAGGTGGCTTACTATGAAAATATGATTATCCATTGATAATAATTGATTATAAATAATTAATGACTTGAATGATCTTGTATTGAAACTATATCAGAGGGTTGACATAAACCAAGGTTTCGCCCATATAGGAATAGACTTCTTTAGGAGAGAAAATTGTTGGCTTGATCACTGGACCAACTCTGGGAAGAATCAGAGTACAACGAAACAGTAATGGCGGGGCGTAACTTTCCAGTAGATACTGGGCGTGGTTTAATTTTCCATGCATATGATTGGCTGTTGGGTAAAGAGGTCTAGATCTTATCTTATCGTAGCTTTGTTTTATTCTAGAAAACTACTATTTTTTTTGGTTCTTCCTAAAAAAAAAAAAGCGAAAAAGAAAGAAAAAATAACAGTTTTGTAGAATAAAACAAGGCTACAATTTGGTAATAAGGCAATGGGAGGGTGATTCTTCATCCAAAAGCCAATCATAAGCATGGGAAGAAAAATTAAGCCCAGTACCTATACACATTTACATGCAAGAGGGCAATTAGGCCCCTCCCCTCTACGGCTTTGTTTTTCCATTCTTGCCAATTACTATTCCGAAGAAAGCCTACTAATTGTGGGCAAAACAACCGTTTATATCAAACTAATGAGGTTGCAGCAGCCTGAAAGATCTCTAAATAATAAGCCAGATTAACTATGATTCCAGATTATATGTATAATGGGTTTGAGAAGAAGAGAAATTGGGTTTGTCAGATAAATGAACTGGAAGTAAAGCTGAACACTACATAATAGAAAAGAAGCACAAACTGCCTGGTCTTTTACACTAAGATATATAAAATGCTAGTGAGAGATAAAGCGAAAGGTTGTTGACGCCTTGTTACTGCTGTATGAACTCTGGGTAGACTCTCCCGTAGCTGTATTGAATCAGTTTCTCCCACTGTAGTCTGGCCTAAGCTAGAGAGTGATCCTGTCAAATTTTATGTCTCTCTCTCTCTCTCTCTCTGCTATGGATCCCTCTCTTCGGATCCTATTACATATGTGTGTGCTAGCTTATTTTCATATATGATTTGTTTCGGGGTTTTGTATTTTGGACTATTCAATATTTTAAAGAAATATCAGTATTGATGATGTAGTTTCATTAACTGTGGATAAAGAGAGGGATATTCAACATTCATAAAAGAAAATTAAAAGAAGCCCTATGTTCGATAAAAGTGAAAATACTTTTAATAATTATTTAATATATAATCCTGGGTTATAAACCGAGCATTGCTGCACTTAGATTTCTCTTTCTACGAGCTTCTATAGGCCCAGAGATCCGTAGTGGAGAGTACGCCTCGTTAGTGTTTTAAGTGGCTTTTTTTATTGCTGTGCTGGAGAACGGTCTGTATTGACAAGGCTGAAGAGTCTTCAACGCTGAGAATCTCGACGCTTTGCAGCATTCATCATAAATAATAATAATTACACTTATGCTGAATGGTTTACAATATTTTCATATTAAGCTAGATGTTTACGGTCACATTCGTATAAAATATGTCAATATAGAAATATATCGATTAATTAAAAAAAAAAATCTTACAATAATAAAATCCGTCATTAACATTATAATTTGTAATGTTTAATAACCCTGAAGAAGGATCAAGAAAAGAAAAAAAAGATTCTGAACATGTTGGCGAACCAAGTTTGTTTAGTATTATTTGTTCATTGTCATACATATTAAAATAGTTTGATTAATCGTTGTTTAATTTTTCACTTCTATTTAATATTTGAATGAGAAACCTCTTACACCTCGTTGGTCTAATGGTTTAGCGCACTCACCTTTGGTGCAAGAATTCAGGCTTCGTTTGCCGTCAAGGTAAAGACGATGTTGACCTAGCATCGTAAGAAAAAGTGGGAAATTTCATTTGATAGCGAAAGCCAGAACTAAACCTTTGAGGGAACCGCAGCGAGCTTATCATGCGCCAAACTCCAATAAAAATGGTCGTCTGGCAAGCTTTGGTCTTTTTAAATTAGAAAAGTATTAGTTAAATTATCGAAATAATTGACATATTTCTACTCATATAAGCTGTTTATTAGTTTTTCGTTTTATTTTTTTTTTATTAGTTCCTACCAGTTTTATTTTAAACATTTTCTGCTTTTTTTTTTTTTAATTTCCTTTTTGGGCATCACCTTCTTGGTTATTAGCGCCCCTCATCTTTTTCTACAACAACTAATTTTTTCTACTAGAGCTGGAATGGCGCACGCCTTACATGTTCCCGGCATCCAGTCAACGTCTTTATTTCAAAGGCGGATGGAACGTGAGAGGTAAGAGCATTCAGTAATTAGCTGTTACTCCTAACTTTGAGCTATCTGCGATATTTCAAAAAAATAATTTTAATCAAAATATATCACAAACGAAAAGTTGCATTAAGCTCAAACTTGGTATTCCGTTTAGATAATAACAACCGTATCTGATACGAACGTATCGGTCAAAATCTATCAACCGGAAGTACGACTTTACTGAATAGTGTTTTTCAGATTTTTCAAGATTTTCTTGAAAATAACTTCAATGATTTTTCATTAAACTTCATTTACTGTCACTTTTATTTGTAATAACTCCCAAGGAAAATTGATTTGGGGGGGGGGGTTGCAATTAATAAAAATATTCAAGATATTATAATTTCTTTTAAAGCAATTAGAACGAATAAAAATTGAAAAAAAAAAAAATGATAAAATTGATCTATTTATAGATGTCTCTAACGTAAATGAACAAAAATAAACTGAAAAAAAAAACATGTTCGACTTTAAGGATTATTAAATATCTAGTAATAATTCCAAGTATGTACATGTTGTGTATTGTCCATCGGAAGACATCAAATGCAGTGAGAAAGTTGTTTGAAATGTTTCGCAAGATTTGTTTTCTACTGATTTTGCGCTTTCTAATTTTTTTTTTGTAATATTTAAATTTGTATTATAAATTAAAATATTTATAGGATTTGTAAAGTATGCTGAATTTACGAATTTTTTTTTTATTAATTCTTTGAAAGTGTTACTCAATCATTTAAAGCTGTTGAGTAGCCAAAAATATTATATTGGCAATTAATTTCGTTCTATAATAATAATAATAATATAGAAAAATATAAAATCAAATCTTTATTTAATTTTGTTCAATCGAATTTCACCTACAAATCATTATTGATGTCGATATGTCAATTTTAATGCACTTTAATGTTTTTCAAGTTCCCTTCGTGGAATGGGATGTTAATTATGTTCCACTTTTTCCCTAGAAAAGCGACCCGACAGAATTCCATGAAATTTGAGCCAATGAAAGATAAATGGCTGCAGAATTGATTAAAAATTTAAGAGAGTAGCAAGTGGATTCTGTGAAGATGAAATGATTAAATTTTACACATCACTTTTTTTTCCGACTTGAAGGGGAATCACTGAATGAATAAAATTTTTTAAGTATATAATTCACATCCAAATATGCTCTTACTTTTTCGATATGGGGAGAATTTTAATAAAGATGGAAAGGACACAGAAGTCTATGAATTACTTAGAGACAATTTTCTAAATACAAACTGGTCCCGTATATCAAAGTGGCTTGCGCCTTCATCTTGTCAGGTCTCTATTTTTACTTTCTCTTACTCTTAGTAAGAGGAAGGTATTGTAATCGTGCCAAATTTTCGATATCGAGTTTACACCGGAAATATCCGAATTGAGGTCCCCTGAGACCAAAGAAGTGGTTTTTAGAAAAAGGTGTGTGTGTGTAATGTCAATAACATAGCTCAAAAACGAAAAATCGTAGAAAGTTCAAGCATGATATTCCGTTTAGGTATCACCATGGGATCCAACAGTGTCAAAATTCCTCAACCGGAAGAACCACTTCACTAATTAATTTTTCTCAAAAATGGCTCCGACGATTTTCTTGAAACTTGATATATCAAATACATATACTAACAGCTACAACTTTTATTTGAAACATTTCTCCGAGAAAATTCATTGAAAGGCAGTTTTGGGAGAGGGGAGGAGTTACGTTTTCCTTTACAAAGTGCTATTTCAGTTAACTATACAATTCTGTCATCTAAATAATATTAATTAGAATTAAATATGTTGTTGTAATTCTGAGTTTCAAAAAAAATCGGATGACCGGAAGTTCGTTTTTACTGTAATGTTTTTTCATTTTTTTGGTATTTTCTCGAAAACGGTTCGAATGATTTCCTTGAAAGTAGGTGTGTGTACTATACATATAAAGAGCTACAACTTTTATTTGAAACATTTCTCCTGATAATTTCATTTAACAGGGCTTTTGGGGGAGGGATGGGGTTAAGTTTTTCTCTAAAGTGCTATCATAGTTGATTATACAATTCTACCATTCAAACAAAATTAATTAGAAATAAATGGCCAAAATTCGGAGTTTCAAGAAAATTAGTAAACCGGAAGTGCGCTTTTACTGGACAGTTGTTTCAGTTTTCGACGAATTTCATTAAATATGGTACACAAACTATAAAATTTGTCAATAAAAATTTTGAAAACTGGAATAAGAGAAAGTTGTGTGAGTGTTTCACACCAGATTTTTTTTTTTTTTGTTCTCCAAGGCTCTTCATTCAAATGTTGTTAACACACCTCACATTTAGTAAAAATGGGGAGATACAGATAGTAATAGAAAGTGATCGCTAATGTCGGCGAGATAGCTTGGATATCTTCCAATCAAAAATCATCGTTCCGGGAGACAATTGATATAAACAAGTTAAGGTAGACTCTCAGGCACCAATTTTCTAATTAGATTTTTTTTTTTTAGGATTTTCCCAATTTGCTCAAAAACGATTCAATCGATTTCCTTTAGACTTAATATTCGAACTATACAAATCAAAAATTTACAACTTTTTTTGATATATTTTTATTAAACAGATTCGAATTTCGAACTGCCATTTATTTAGTGAAACGTTTTTTGGTTCTATCAAAATGTAAATATGACTGCAATTAAATATTCATTTATAATTCCAACTCTTAAAAGAGAAATTAATGTTTATAGCAAATTTAAAAAAACAATGACAATTCCGATTGAAACTGATTTTGACAGAAACCAAGAATTTTATTTTTAATTTTTACTTTCTTTTATTCCTCCAGATAAAGAGGAAGTATTACGATCTGTCAAACTTTTGAAATTGAAATTTCACCGGAAATACATGTTTTGAGACCGGGGTCTGTGAGTGTTAACAAAATATCTCGAAACTGAAACATCGCAGTAAGCCCAAGCTTGATATTCAGTTTAGGTATTACAATCTTAATGATAAAAAACCAATAATGTAGAGGGAAATTTTATTTCCTCTAGAGGGAAAACTTTATTCGTTACTACCTCAGATACGCTCAAAAAAAAAAAACAGTTTTCCCGGAATTATGTTTAAAATAATTGTGATAAGAATTTAATGTCTGTGAAATATATACAAGGTTTACAAAAAAATTCGTTGGAACCATTTTGGAGAAAATCGCGAAAGGCTGGCTGAAAACACCATTCATGGGAAAAATGAATGCACTTCCGGTTGATGGGATTTAGGCCCAAAACCTGATACGATTTAAACCGGAATATCAGTATTTGATTTTCTGCAATTTTGTCGTTTTTTCAGCTTTGCTGCTAACATAAATACATACGTACTTACGGACAATTTACTAAAAATAGATTTTTTTACTTTCTCTTACTCCTAGTGAGGAAGTATTGTAATCGTGTCAAATTTTCGATATCGAGTTTTCACCGGAAATATCCGTTTTGAGGTCCCCTGAGCCCAAAAAAGTGGTTTTTAGCAAATGGTCTGTGTGTGTGTGTGTGTGTGTGTGTGTCCGTATGTGTGTGTGTGTGTGTATGTATGTGTGTATGTGAACAGCATAGGTTCATAAACAAAAAATCGCAGAAAGTTTAAACTTGATATTCCGTTTCGGTATCACGATGTGATCTGACAGTACATTATCTGTCAAAATTCCTCAACCGGAAGTACCACTTTACTAGTTGGATTTTTTACTTTTTTGCAATTTTCTCAAAAATGGCTCCGACGATTTTCATTAAACTTCAAACATCAACCACACATACAAAGAACTACAACTTTTATTTGAAACATTTCTCCGGGAAAATGCATTGAAGGCACTTTTGGGGAGGGGTGGGGTTAGGTTTCCATCTAAAGTGCTATTTCAGTTTATTAGATAATTCTGTCATCTAAATAATGTTAATTAGAATTAAATATGTTGTTGAAATTCCGAGTTTCAAAAAAATCGGATAACCGGAAGTGCGTTTTACTTTACCACTTTACTGAATGATTTTTTCACTTTTTCGCAATTTTCTCAAAAATGGCTCCGACGATTTTTTTGAAACTTCGTATATAAACTAAACATGCAAAGATCTACAAGTTTTATCTAAAACATTTCTCTGGGAAAAGTTCTTTTAAGGGCACTTTTAGGGGAGGGGTGGGGTCAGATTTTCATCAAAGTGCTATCCTAGTTGATTATACAATTCTATCATCCAAACATAATTAGTTAGAAATAAATAGATGGTTGAAATTCCGAGTTTCAAGAAAATTAGTAAACCGGAAGTGCGCTTTTACTGATCAGTTTTTTTCAGTTTTCGACGAATTTCATTAAATTTGGTACACAAACTATAAAATTCGTCAATCATCATTTTGAGAAGTGGAGTAAGAGAAAGTTGTGTGAGTGTTTCACACCAGATTTTTTTGAACTCAAATCGTGTATTATATATATTAAATGTATATGTATGTATTATATATATTAAATACCTATGTCGCAACAACCCATGGAGGGCCAAGGTCTGCCAGACAGCGAATTTTTATTGGGAATGTTTAGTGGAAGAACGAAATGGAAAAAATAATAGTTTTGAAAAATAGTTGAGTGAATTTTGACAATATTAAAGTGAAGCAGTTTTGGCAAATAAATAGTAAATTTACCTTCAAAAAGAGTGTCTTTAGAGTCAGGTACAAGGTCATTGCAATTAAAGAAACAAAAGCACAAGAACCCCCGTTAGGCCAACTCTTTTGTAAAAGAAAATCCCCCGCTAGAGAGGGCATTCCTTCAGAACAGTCTGCATTCTGCTTTCAAAGCCAGAACACTTGCTTCAGAAATTGTTTTCTAAAAATCAGTGGCAGTTTCACAATATATTAATAAGTTTATAATATTTACAAATAACTTGTAGTTATTATTTTAATATAATGTATTTAATGTTTAGCAGTGGTGACTACTTTCTTATTTCTGATACTTCACTCTCTGAATCATATACTTACAAACCCTTTTACTAAATCGCTCAAGCCACTACAAACATACAACAACTCAACAACACATCCAATAACATTTCAAATGCGCCGCAGTTCCCTCACCAAGTTATAGCTTCCCACTTTTTTTTTCACGATGGGATTTTCAAGTTTTACTTTCTCTTACTCCTCCAGATAAAGAGAAAGTATTACGATCTGTCAAATTTTTGAAATGGAAATTTCACCGGAAATACATGTGTTGAACGTGTAAAGAAACTTACACGATCCCAATATTTCCTTTCACAGGAATAAGAAGAAAGTAAAAAAAGTAATAGAAATTTTGGAATTCGGAATTATAAATTTTTAACTTTTGTAATCATAAATTAGAATTAGCTGGTGGAACCATATATCATATTATTAGCTGATGGAATTTTTTTTTTATTGTTGCAGAAATAAAAAGCTTGTACAAGTCTTAAAGTCTTAAAGCTAGAAAAGTTTGAAGTTGATTAAAAATTAAGTCATCTTTGTTAGTGCAATTTGCGAGTGGAAAAATTTATGGATACGCATGAGAGATATTTCTAATAAAATTGTGTGTACTACCTCACTAGAAACACTAATTACTGGCGCCAGTTAACGTTTTACGGTCGCAAGTTCGCATCAATATTTACAACGGATTTTAAAACATTAATAATGGGGGAAGAAAAAAAACGTTTACAACAAAATGGCGCAAATTTATATCCATTAATGGTGTATAAACTCATTTATTTGAGCCTTATTTTTTCTTTTTTTTTCTCCTTACTCTGTTGAACAATTTAATTAATTAAAATATAATATATGCTTCTTTTTTTTTTATAGTTAAAAATTAATGCTATTTATTAGAAGTGCAAAGACATTCCGCCCGCTGTTAATTAATGAAATAAAGTGAATACTGATTTATTTATTTTTTTTTTAAGTAACGGATCTTAAGGAGGATGTTGACTCGTTGCAGGTTAAAGAAATCTTTAGTATTCATGGTAATGAGTTGGAGACTATTTGTATTGTTTTCTTTTTTCTTTGTACAGTAAAATACAAGTAAAATGAATTAAATTAAATTAAAACCTGTAATTAAATGTAACGATCTTATTACAAGATACAAAATTTAGTGGCCAATCATAATGGAATCATGTACTCGTATTACAGAAACGTTGTGACAATAGTGAATTTTAAACTCATTAGCCAATATTTTACAGCAAAAAACACTGGGAAGGACGAAAATTAAATCTTTCCCCCCCCGATTATTGATTTTAATCGCATGATTATTTCTCTAATAAATTGACAATGTTCATAAGTCTCGAAAACTACGCATACTAAGTATGAATAAAGTGTTATTCATTCAGAATATTAGAAGTTGAAAAAAGAAATACCTATGGCGCAATGGTGCAGCAACAACCCATGGTGGAGGGCCAAGGATTGCCAGACAGCGAATTTTTATTGGGAAAGCGCCGCAGTTCCCTCACTCTTTAGTTATAGCTTCCCACTTTTTTTTTTTCCACGATGATGAATCAACACCGTCTTTGCACTGATTGGAATCAAACCCTGAATTCTAGCACCAATAATATTTTTAATGATCTTAACACACATGTGCACATGAATAATTTCAGAGATCTGAATTTGTGCTCTCTATTGGAGCCAAGATGACTCTCTCAAACTACAGCATATCCTACAAGTTATTTCTCTCAGTAATTTCAGGATCTGATAAGGTTCCAGGGAGGAATTCTCTTCCTCCAATATCCAGTATGTACCCAAGCGTCTATACCTTCTTTGGATGGTAGTGTTGCAGTATATCAGGACGTGCATTGCAGTCTACTCCAACTTCCCACAGAATCTGAAGCCTCTGAGCCTAAATGATGAAACCTGTTAGTTAGCACACAGTAGATTTTCGTTAGGTCGTAGCTGCCCAAAATAACGACTTAGCCGATGTCAGTCGTGGAAGGATTCTCCAAAACAGTGTTCTCTTGACTTCCTCCTCGTTTCTGAACAAAAGAGATCCGATGCCATGAAAGGGTCACCGCGCCGATCCTTGCCAGAGCGTGGGCAAGTCATTATCTTCAGATCCAACTTATCCCGTCACCCCCAAAGAAAGATATGCTATTATGTCTACTAACTTCCCATAATCTTATAAGTGGAAATGGTGGAAATTTCGTAGTAATATACATTCAATACATTCAAAACCCAATTCGGGAACACCTTGAATCAAATGTTAAAATCGAACTAGTTTTACTTTCGATTGTAAACACTGGGATACAAGAACTCTGAGAAAAATACTTATTTCAACAATGCGTATGAAAACTAGCTAAGTCTTTTCTAGAAAAAACACTTACGAATGGTTCCTAGAGACCTTGTACCTTAGTCTTTAGAATCTTTGATCACTAATTCTCCTACGACTCAGTGTACTTGATTCGATTCTGTGCTAGGCCTTGAATTTATGTTGGCATATTCGAACCACTCGTAAGTACTTATTCTAGAAAAGAAATAGATAACAGGTCGCATTCTGGCTTATGCTAGCAAAAATTTTAAGGAAGAAGATATAAGGAAAAAACCGCGTATGAAAAGGTGTTGGGAAAGAAAAGGAAGATGGCCACAATATGGTATGTGGACATGAAAGCCTAGGACTTAGGACTGCGAGAATCGCTTAGGAAACGGTAAATGGAAGAATGAAGATCCCGAGGAAGACCGGTAGGACATTGGAACAAGGATCCGTAAAAGATGATCAGGAAGTGGGAGTTGATTGTAAAAAATCCAAGAAAGAAAACACATTGGATGTTGGAGAGAAGATTTTAAAAAGGGTCTCCGGAAAGAAGAACTGAATATCGGGAAAAAAGGCAAATA
Source organism: Triatoma infestans (assembly GCA_011037195.1). Lineage (NCBI taxonomy): Eukaryota > Metazoa > Arthropoda > Insecta > Hemiptera > Reduviidae > Triatoma > Triatoma infestans. Next base: position 53,239 of record JAAEAF010005526.1, read on the forward strand.
AACAAAAATCAGGTCGTTAGGGCAAATCAGGCAAATTTCTACAAGGGTCCCATATTGCGAGGTTGTAAATATGCTAAAGATTGAGAAGAAGAGAAATATGTTAGGTAGATATGTGGGATAGTGATTTATAAAGCCATATCCACTGCTGTAACTCCAAAAGATCTATATGTGGCTCTCTTGGGTGTTAGTGTTTGGTACAACAGAATATAGTCGCATATAAAGTGTAGCAGTGTAAGTGTGTATGATCATAGTGGTGAGGAGATAGAGTTTGCCTGTGGGTTTACTAAACACACATCAAAAACTTGTACAGGCTTTAGGTGTATTGTGGCAGTGCTCAGGATGTTAGAGTGTAAGCTTTCTTTATATGGAATAACCACAGGAAGAAGATCCCAAGATCTTTGAAGAAATGATCAATCTACTTTTCCGTACCAGAAAATTCGCGTTTGTCAGGCTTATATTTCAGGATTGTACGAATGACCTAAATTAGAGACAGGAATGAGTAACTACATATGGACAGCCGAAAACTTGTATATGAATTCGTAAATCCGTAAATGTCATTAATTGTCAATGAAAGCTATTTCTATGGTATTGGATATTTAAGAAAATTATCTTTAGTACCTCCCCCCCCCCCTATAATATACCTCTAAGCGTTCATCAAATTAAATTCTTCCATACGAATGAATTTATTTAATTATTTACTTTTTCACCCTAACCTAACACTCTTACTTTGATATAAAAAATATTGGCTAAAAATGGACTCTCATCAAATTACCAAATTAAAATGAATAACTAAAAATAACTCTCTGCAACAAGAAATAAAGCAAAAGAGTAGTAAAGAATTTACCATAAAAAAAATCAGGCTCCCCCCCCCCATATCTGTAAATTTAACTGCAATAAGTTCCCCCTCCAAAAAAAAAAAAAAACTTCTATAATAACAAAGTTTTGCTCCCCAAACTTTTCTTTATATCACTTAGTATTTTTTGTTTACGCCTTTTTTTTCATTTTTCTTTTTTAAGTATTATTTCTTTTCCCATCATAATTCCATTTTACAGCATATTTAAACAACGTAAAAAGAAAATTTCTGTTTTCAATTGGTCCAAATTAATTCTAGTTTTATTATAAATTATGAATGATTTGTGATGATTTTATTTTATTATTTATTTATGAATGTTTCAATTATATTTTTAAAAATCTGATCTTTAAAGTTCACACAATTTTCTCATAATGTAAACTCTCACAGCTTTTTTTTAAAAAAATAGCTGAAACTTTTACTAAAAATTTAATTGGATGATGGGATCTAACATTATCCTGAAATGGCAGTTATAGGATGAGTCTACAGTCTAAAGCTTCCCCGGAACTGCTTTAATATAAAAATTTTCCGAAACAATTTTAATTTAAGGCGCATCACAACATCTATGGTCTTGGGCGTCCGTAGCCTTCTCAGTGCAGTGCAGGCCTTGGACAGTGTTCTCTCGCTACAGACAACACTGGACAGAGAGCTGTAGAGGCTCCTAGGAAGAAAAAATCTAAGGGCAGCACGCTGGACTCGAATCCGGGTCCTACGCGTGGGAGTCCAGTATGCTAACCACTTAGCTATTCCTTTCCCTTCCAATTGTATTTTCAGAATACTAAAGTTGTTGCAATTACTATATTAAATATAAGTTAAATCTATCGCACTAAATCAGGAAACTATCTAGTTAAATATGAATCAAAACTGTTCACCGTCTATTTATATAATTAATATTACAGATTGTCCTAAGCCGTTGGATCACCACTTTTTCATATTCTCCCCTCCATAGCCTAGTATACTCGTAGATCTCCAAAAAAAAAATATATATATATATATAAAATATTTAACCCTTTAAAACGTTCCACAATCTTATAAAAATATTTTTCATTTTCTCATCCCACGAAAAATAATCAAATCTAACTTTCTAAAATTTCTTTTCAGTTTCTAAAAATAAATTTTGATTTTCTGAAAAATTATTAGTTGGCGTTGGATCGCCATTAAATTCGTTTAGAAATTCATTAAAACATTATTAATGTGTAACCACGTTTTGAAATAGCTGATTTGCTATATAAATCAATATTATTAATAACTATATTAATAGAAATCATATTATAAATTATAAATTTTAAATAACATAATATTAAATTATATATATAAAATTATATTAAACTTACTAGATAATAAATCTTTTATCATATATTATTAAAGTTAATAATTATTTTTAGTACTTCATTAAAAAAAAAAACAAAACAAATTATTAACAATTTGAAGTTCTACCATTTTTTTTTATTTTTTTTTTTTACAAATTCGGATAAAATGAGCTGTTGAAAATTTGCACATTTATTTTAATAAAATATCTTGGAATTTTAATTCTAACCATACGTCCTCATACTGTTTTTCATTTTTCAAAATTTTAAAGTATTTATGGTGCTAGTATTAATTATTTTGGGACAAGCTTCACATTAAAAAAAAAAAGGTCAAGCCAATGAGATTCTGTGATAACACATCAACCAAATCCTGGAAATTTCTTTAACATCAGTGGGATCATCAATTGATTGGGCCACATCGAAATTCTTCAAACTGAGCGGAAAGAAAGAAAGGCAAAAAGTTTGAAAATTTTCATAGCTTTGTTAGGACTTTCCTTCAATAGCAATTTAACAATACTCCAAATAAGTTTGTTGCATTTCTTTTAGCGAGCTTTTTACGGAAATGTTTATAAATATTGTTAATATTATATTAACTTTGGAATCCCCTGCCTCTTGATTCTGATCCGGGGATTGGTTAGAAGTATGTGTATCTAGAACCTTATAACGTCCCACATTCAGTCAACCAGTGTGGTACATGATATAAACATTTTGTCGATGTCATCTCTCTACACGAATTGATTGTAAACCTTACTCTGACGATTGATGAAAACCATTCGAAACTGGACAAAAGCAAACCTAGGATGGATAAAAGCATAGATGTTATCCAGCATTGCGGACCCAATCATATATTCAGTTATAGCAAACATTCAAATAATGCCACAATCTGTAAAAACAGAAATTAACTGAAAACTTAAAGAAATGGAATTGTAATAATTATTTTTATTTCTTCTCAAAAAAAAAAAAAAAACAAACAAAAAAACTGAATGTCGTAACGACTCCCTTGCAGGAAAATTAAAAATTAAACTGCCTTCCTTGAAAAGAAGGGCATATAACCCCGGACATAAATATGGATCACTATGTATCCCCCATCCCCAGCGTACCTTCATTGCTGTAGGTTGAGATATATAACAATATCTTGCAGTTAAATATCCATTATAATGGATGCGAGTAGAAAATGAAATAAACTAGAATATAAGCTGAACACTGTGTGATAAAATGAACTCACATACTGCAAGGACTTTACAAGTTAGATAGCGAGAGATATAGACTGAGTGATGAGAAAGGTAGTAGAAGGATGCTGACTGGTTGTTAACTGGTCGTAAACTGTTATAAAATCTGTCTTCTTGTAGCGCTAGCTCGGCTGTATATATACGTACAGTGTCTCCCATTCTAGTCTAGCCTAATTAGCCAACTAACTAGATTGTCAATTTTGTGTTTCTCTCTGCTCTTCGGATCCTAATTACATCCATCGATATCTTTTTCACTTACACCTTCACTTGACACAGTTTAGAAACAAATATCACTGCGCAAAAATATTGTAATTACTTATTTCTTTCCCGAAATTTTGAATACTTGGAGTACTTACTTTTTTAAGCAATATATATTTTTTTTTTAACAGTAAAAGCACTCACGTAAAAAACACTACCGGACTTTTTAAAACACTCTTGTACTATCTGAAATAAATTTTAAAAAAATAATCGATTTGAAAATAAATTAATTCAATATGATAAAATCAAAATCAGAGAAAATTCTGACTGAAAACTCACTAGAGCAACCTAAATAAAAAAAATCTGGTGTTAAACACTCACACAAACTTTCTCTTACTCCAGTACTCAAAATTATAATTGACAAATTTTATAGTTAGTGTACCAAATTTAATGAAATTCGTCGAAAAGTGAAAACACTGTCCAGTAAAACTGTCCGGTTTACTAATTTCCTTGAAACTCGGAATTTGGGTCATATATTAATTTCTAGTTATTTCAATTTGGATGACAGAATTGTATAATCAACTGTGATAGCATTTTAAAGAAAAACATAACCCCCCTCCCCCAAAAGTCCCCTTAAATGAATTTATCAGGGGAAAAGTTTCAAATAAAAGTTGTAGCTCTTTATATGTATAGTTAACAACGCTGGTTTAAAGAAAATCGTTGGAGCCATTTTCGAGAAAATACCAGAAAACTGAAAATTATATTTCAGTAAAAACGCACTTCCGTTATCTATTTTTTTCAAACTCGGAATTTCAACAACATATTTAATTCTAATTAACATTATTTAGATGACAGAATTGTCTAATATACTGAAACAGCAGTTAAGATGAAAACCTAACCCCACCCCTCCCCCAGAAGTGCCCTTAAATGAATTTTCCTGGAGAAATGTTTCAAATAAAAGTTGTAGCTCTTTGTATGTGTAGTTGATATACCAAGTTTAAAGAAAATCTTCGGAGCCATTTTTGAGAAAATTGCAAAAACGTAAAAAAAATAACTAGTAAAGTGGTACTTCCGGTTGAGGAATATTGACATATAACGCACCGTCAGATCCCATGTTGATACCTAAACGTAATATCAAGTTTGAACTTTCTACGATTTTTCGTTTTTGAGCTATGCTCTTCACATACATACACACCATTTGGGAGACATACAGACCACTTTTTTGGACTCAGGGGACCTCAAAACGGATATTTCCGGTGAAAACTCAATATCGAAAATTTGACACGATTACACTACTTTCCTCTTACTAGTAGTAGAGAAAGTAAAAAAAAAGAATTTATTAAATATAATTTTCCAGTTTAGCAGTCCATCGATAAGCCGCCTACCCAATGGAAATACTCCTTCTTATTTCAAACTTGACACTGTTTAAACATATAACGTCAAAATATTAATAACGTAGAATTTTTTTTTTTTTCAAGAAATATTGAATACACAAACTTATTTGTTTTTACGCACTGTTATTAAATTCCACTTATTGTTAAAAGAGAAAAGCACTCCAGGAATTATTAGTATTGCCGTACCCCCTCTTCGGGGGAAAAAAACTTTATTAAAAGTGAAATCTGAATGACACTTATGAAATTTTAATCATATATATTTTTTTTTTTAATTAAAAATAACTGTAGAAAAAAATATTCAAATGTTCGTAATGTTGATATGGAAACCGTAAATTAATTTATTAGATTGTTTATTATTATTATTATTACTTGCTCTAATAAGGAAGAAGCGGCATGAAATATAAACAACCTTGGTTCACGGCTCAATGTGGGCAGTTAAAGGCTAAAGTTCGGAAGGCATTTAAACTTTATAAAAAGTTTAATAATAAAAAAAAATCTGGGTGACAACACTCACACAACTTTCTCTTACTCCAGTTCTCAAATGATAATTGACAAATTTTATAGTTTGTGTACCAAATTTAATGAAATTCGTCGAAAACTGAAAAAACTGTTCAGTAAAAGCGCACTTCCGGTTTACTAATTTTCTTGAAACTCGGAATTTCAGCCATCTATTTATTTCTAACAAATTATGTTTGGATGATAGAATTGTATAATGAACTAGGATACCACTTTGATGAAAATCTAACCCCAACTCTTCCTTCCTTCTTGGGGTTAAGTCGGTATCCAGGAGTGTGCTCATTTAGCTGCAGCTATTACGACAATATTGTGACGCCAATTGTTTGCAGGTCAACTCTAGTCCAATATTAATAAAACTGTGGTAGTTCCTTTTCACAAAGGAAAACTCCCCTTACTTAAAAGGTTCTATTTATAACAATAATGAGATATCTGTTAGAAATTCTTTTTTGTATTTGGGAGTTCCCTTTAAATCCTCGGCAAAGTTTCTTATAGCTGCCAAGCATTTCAACTCAAAAGGCTCCACTGCCATTCCCTCCATTTTTTAACATTTTGTCCAGTTCTAAATGTGACTCGTGGAATGCAAAAATGCACTTATTTAACTCACTTGTTAGTAATGTTCTTCTTTGTGCTTCAGTTAAAATAGTACAGTTAAAATTTTTAAACATTTTACTAAAAGTACCTATTAACACCCCAGATTCATATGTACGATTAGAGACAGGCGTTGTACATCTTTACTGTAGGATCTTCAAACGCATGTTGAAGTGGTGGTTGAAGTTATTAGAAATGCCTTCATTTAGACTCCCTCGAGTATGTTATGACGCCCTATTAGAGAAAGTGGAAATAAAAAGATTCCCTTTAATTGGACCTATCAGTTAAGAGAGATTTTCAATAGGTGCCCAGGATGTCTGGTTCTCTCAAAACTCGCTTACATTAAAATGTAATATTAATAATTTGTTATCAAAAATGACTAATCATCTATTAAGCAAGGATGTTGACAATGCTATTTCTTCTAATTTTAATAATTACTATCGCAATATTAGCACACTGGGTCAAGGCGAGTCTTATTTATATTTAAGATGTCCTATTGAATTTACTAGAGCTTTGTGTCAACTGAGAGTCATGTCCAAAAGATATATTAGTATTTCTGTGAAGGGCTTAGTAAGACGGTTCAATCCGGAGGGTGTCTGTCTCAAAGGCTCAGATGACCTCTTACATTTTATGCTCATGTGCTCATTGTACAATTATTTTCATGCTAGATATTTAAGCTCCTACTTATCTAATGAGATTGAGTTACAGCATTTATTCGAGAAGTTATTAATAATTGATTCGGTGTGTAAATTGAAAAATATATATTTTTATATTTCCAAGGCATTGAGATTGAGAGACTTTATTTTAAAAAGAATATTAAAAAACACCTCAGTTAGTGTGAAACTAAGTCTCTGTACGAGTCTGTGTTGGCACACTGTCTGAAGAACGCATCCTGAAGATGGGCAAACGCCCGAAACCGGTCGATGACCACAAAATGAAGCAGGCTACCACGGAAAATGTCTCTGATACTTTATTTTAAGTTTGTAATATCAAAGGTAACTGTAAAATATTATTTCTATTTTTGTACTTTTCGTCAGTTTATCTTATATTTCTATATGTAGTAAGCTGTAGCTAATGATAGCAGTTTTTTGTTTTTTGTTTTTCTCTTTGTCTCTTTTTTTAACCACCTCATCTAATTGTCGAATATATTTGAGCTGGAATTAATCAATTATTATGTACAGTTGATATTATTATGAATTTCCTTTGTTTAAAATTTATTATTTTTTTATTTTTGATATCATTATTAACTTTCATTTCATAACTTATATACTGCTCTCTATCTCTTATTTTAAAGTGAATTTCTCTTGTAGTAATAATTCTATTTATTTAGAAATATTATTATTATTATTATTATCAAAACGGGTGCCCCAAAAGGCGCGGGACCTAAGCCTATGTGGCTCTTATCCCCCCGATACCCCCGTAACCTCTTAATTAATCTCCCCCAGTAACTTGCCGGTTAATCTACAATATCTCAAGATATCCCCAAACTCCAACTCGCCCAGGCAATCCTGCGAGAGTGGTGTCCTCCCAAATATACGAAACCTAGTTCCGGCGAAACGGGGACACTGACATAGGTAGTGAAACACCGTTTCCCTAACTCCGTCATCACAATTCTGACAAATGGGACTCCGTGTCCTCCATATGTTAAACAAGTGACTGGACACCCAAGTGTGTCCAGTCACTATTCCTACCAAGGTCCTCAAACCCGTCCTACTAAGAGACAGGAGATACTCCGAGATTCCCTGCTTGCTTGCCTTTATAAATCTTTTGGCTTGGAGGCACCCCTGCGTGTCCCCCCAGCGTTTCTCCAAAGCTCTCGTCTCCCAAAGTCTAATCTGTTTGTCGCGAAACGTCTTTGTAACGGCCAGGGCTGGTTCAGGACCACAAAATGGTAATTATGATCCCTCCCTGGCCAGCCGATCCGCCCTCTCATTGCCCTCTATTCCCGCATGTCCGGGTATCCAATAGAGATGCACCTTACCCCTCCGAGCCAAAGCGTTAAGCCTTCTCCTACATTCTCCCACTAATTTCGAACTCCACCACGGCTTACTCAAAGCCCTTAGTGCGGCTTGACTATCAGAGAAGATCCGCACTTCCTTAAACTCTCCTAGCCACTCCCCCACAAGATGGCAGCATTCAATGATGCCCACCACCTCAGACTGGAAAACAGTGGCCAAACCACCTAAGGCCACCGAACTCCCTCTATCCAACTCCTGAAACCATGCTCCCGCCCCCGACAGGCCAGTACCCTCCTGCCTAGAGCCATCTGAATAGCAGCGAATAATACCGCTGCCCGACTCCGTTGGCCTCGTGAGGTTATCATCCCCTATACTGCCAATCGTAATCTCATAATCTCTCTCAAATCCCCATTTCTTGCTCGTCTCATCAAGTTTGGATAGCAGAAATCGGTTCACTCGCCAAATTTCGTCCTCGATCTTAGTGTGATCCCCCCGGAAGGTTCTCACCCATTCTCCCTTGCACCTCATTCTGAGGTACCCTTTCATTGCCTCTCCCACCACCACATACTGTAGGGGGATTAGCCCCAACAACATCTCTAATGCCACCGTCGGTGTCGTTCTCATCGCGCCAGTAATAGCCAAACAGGCCATGCGCTGTACTCCCAACAGCTTCTTGCTATTCCTCCCCACCAAGAAGCCAGGCCACCACACCACAGATGCGTACAGCATCCTTGGCTTCACCAACTTCTCGTAAATCCAATGGATACCTCGGTGATTAACTCCCCCGGTCTTACCCGCTAATCTCCTACACTGCCAGAAAACCTTCTGCCCCTTCTCACAAATATACTCAATGTGGGCCCGCCAATTCAGCTTATTGTTGATGAGGACCCCCAAATATTTAACCTCGCTGCAAATTTGCAATTCCTTACCGAAGAGCCTAGGTCTCCTAAGCCCTTCCAGTTTCCTCTTCCTAGTAAATAGAACTAAAGAACTTTTGTCCGGGTTAACGGACAAGCCATAGTTCCCACACCACTGCTCCACGTAAGATAACGCCGACTGCATCAAGTCACTCACCACACTCAGATGCTTCCCTGTGATTAAGATTACCCCATCATCGGAATACATCTGCAGGTAAAATCCCCTACGGTTCATCTCATCAACGATGAGGCACCACAAATGAGGAGACAAACTCCCACCTTGGGGAAAGCCCCTACTGGCTTTCACCCTTCTCTCCGCAACTCCCAAACGAGAATAGACAATCCTCGAAGTCAGGAGATTGCCTATCCATCTAACCAGGGTCCCATTCACTCCCCTCTCCTCCAATAACACTCTGATTCTATCATGAGCCACGCTGTCGAAAGCCCCCTCAATGTCGAAGAAGCAGCCCAGCGCGTACTCTTTAGACTCCAACGTGCGTTCAATTCTCCCCACCAAATTATGGAGCGCAGTCTCCGTTGACCTCCCCGCCAAATAGGCATGCTGATTCCCATGGAAGGTACTCTTTATGTCGCAATCCTCCATTAAGAAAATGTCAACCAGCCTCTCTAAGCCCTTCAACATGAAGGATGCCAGGCTGATTGGCCTATATGCTTTAGGGTCTAAATAGTCCAACTTTCCCGGTTTGGGAATAAACGCGACCCTACTAACTCTCCAAGCCCGAGGGATATAGCCCGAACTGAGGCTATCTCTCAGTATCTCTACCCATGTACTACCGAACATGTTCCAACTCTCCTGAATCAGCACCGGGTACAGACCATCCATACCCGGCGACTTGAATTTACTAAATGTAGCGAATACCCAACTCGCCCTCCTTAAAGTAACCACTTTACTTGCCAACTCTTTACCCTGTAAATTTACTCCCTGTACAACAGGTGAAACACCTGCGCACTCTCCAGCATACTCCACATTATCCGGTAAATGTCTATCCAGCATCACCCGTAACACCTCATTATGGTTATAGGTGATCTGTCCGTCAGGCCTCCTAATACTGTCCAACGACATCTCCCCGCTCTTGCCTAAAAACCTAAAGACCCGGTTTACCTCCTGTTTCCCCTCCAAGGTTTCGCAGAAGGTCCTCCAAGAGTCTCTCTTCGTTCTCCTAATCTCCCTTTTATACTCTCGCTTGGTCTCAATGAACCGTTCCCAATCCTCCTCCGCATTACTTCCCCTAGCCTTTCTCCTTAGCCGCCTCATCTGTCTATTTAAGGCAGTTAGACGGGCCGTCCACCACTGGACCTTCCTATGCAATACCTCATGCTCAGGGCATGAAGTCTCATATGCGCGAACAATCGTGCGAGTGGTCCGATCCACTCTCTGATCCAGGTCTTCCCCCTCAACTGGCGGTCTACCCGGACCTAACCTATCATTTCCCAAGGCCGAGGCAAAACTGCCCCAGTCAGTTCTCCTCGGATTTCGAAACTTCTTCACCTCTCCCATCCCAAGGCGCAGGGTGATTCTAATACCTCTATGATTAGACAACGTCCAGTCATCCATAACCTCCCAACCTGTCATCCAGGACAGAAATTGCCTGGAAGCCACCGTTATATCTATAACTTCTTCCCTGTTCCTAATAACAAAGGTAGGTTTCTTACCTCTATTTAAAAGAAAAAGGTTTCTACTTACCAAAAACTCCGCCAGTGTTACCCCGCGCCGGTTGGTGTCGCTGCTTCCCCACAGCGTGTTGTATGAGTTGGCATCGAATCCGACCAGCAATGGCAGGTTCTCCTTTTCACACCACTCCACCAAACGCTCCACTTCCTGACCAGGTGGTGGCTCCTCTGAATCATAGGGTAGGTAGGCCGACGCTAAAACCAGTCTGCCTACTGCCTCTCCTATCCTAATCGAAACTGCCGTCAGGTCTCTAGAACAGAACTCTCTTAACATTGAACACTCCATATGCTTAGACACCAGGACACAAGTCCTGGGCCTATCTACTCCACAATCATAAAATGTTCTCAACCCCATACCACCCCATCCGACCACACTGCCTCGGATGGTATAGGGCTCCTGAATTAAACCTACCATTAAGGGTGTGTCCCTTATGACTTCAACCATCTCCGCTACAACTTCCCTGCTCCTGTGTGTATTATATTGGTACACACAGAACATAAGTTACTTTCCTTCACTCTCCTCCTTGCCAGACTGGCCTCGTTGCTTCTCCTCCTTCCTTTTGAAGGTGATCCGGGTCAACTCATAGTAGGGTCTCCACTCCTTCTCTTCTAGAATCCGGAGTGAATGGGGATCTATAAAGAAAACCATCCACATACCTTTATCTTTCTCGATGGAGCTGAGCACTCTCCAAAGATCGGTTCGCAGACCAGGATTTTGCCCTGCCAAGCGTTCCAAGAATCTCTCCAGCGGACACCTCTTGCCTGGCACCCAAACTGATACCCTAATCATCTTTGGGATATCCTCTCCCTCCAGCATGACGTA